>APFE031082938.1:122007-162570 GCA_000404065.3 Pinus taeda | reverse complement strand
ATTCAATCAACATTATCTCATCTACACCACCACTATAACATCTTCACTACATTACATCTCATCATCTCTATCATTACAACATCTTCATTGTACTAAATTGTAGAATCGCCTCTTAATATAATTAAGATTATTATTATTTCTATTTATTTGATGTGATATGATAAATATCATAGTAGGATGACATTAGAGATGCGGAGAATACTGAAAAAAATTATTAACAAATTGGATGGTGAAAAAGTTTTAATATTAGGAATTACCATTAAGAATTGCAATGGTAGAGGTAATGCGTGAAGAATGTGATAAAAGGTATAATACAAAGGGGATTTTTTATTAATATGAATTTATTTTTTCTATGGTTTTAATTATTTGTTTTTTATCAATATATTAAATATATACTTAAACTTGTTATTTTGTGATTATTTTAGGAAGTGATTTTGTTGAGTATGTTGTTTACTTATTTTTAGTGATTTTTTAATCATGATTTGAAAGTGAATAATATGTTTGATTTTTTAAACTATAAATGTTAATATAATGAATTATTTATTATAAATCTAGATATATGTAAGTAATATGTCAAAATAGATCTTTCAAACAGGTTGTAATACAAAAACAAAAAGCGCAGGAAGGATTAAAAATCATGGGCTATGGAGAGTGTATGGAAAATAGCGGAACTAGCAAAGAAAAGGAACAAAAAATGCAAACAGAGACAAGAAGAAACCCAAAAAAGAAAGACAAAGTAAGTAATGGAAAGGAGAATAGGGACAAAAGAGTAGATACAGACCAAAGGGATACAGACCCAACAAATACCCAAACAGAGGAAGAAGAGGAACATGAAGCAGAGAAACAATCTCGAGATGAAAAGGAGAAACAAACAGCCCCAAACCCCAGCACCAACACAGCAACGCAAGGAGCATGCAAACCAAAGAAAAAAGAAACCCTCAGAGTGGTTTTTATAGATCCGGAGATTCAAGCTCATCGAGAACACATGTCAGAACATGCAGTAATATGCAAGTTCATGGGACTGTGGCCAACGGAACGTGCGCTCTGTCAATGGATCAAGCAACATTAGAAACCTAAAGGTGATGTCAAACTACACCTAGGAGAAAAAGGTTTTTTTACTATTGTTTTCACGAACTTAGAAGATAAGGACAGGGTTTTTGATGGAGGTTCCTACTTCTTTGCTTCAGCGGGACTCTACATGAGACCCTGGAAAACCAACTTTGTGCCAGAAAAAGAAACCTTCACATAGGTTGCTATGTGGATTCGGTTATTCTCCCTTCCAATAGACTATTGGGGTTTAGCGACGCTTAAGAAAATAGGAGACCATCTAGGAATCTTTATCAAAGCCTCAGAAGCAACGATACAACGAAGGTACACTTCTTTCGCAAGAATCTGTGTGGAGCTGGATGTTTCAGGAGCTTTGCATGAAGGCTTATGGCTGGAGTTTAGAGATGAGGACTACTTTCAAGCCATTGATTATGAGCAAATCCCCTTCCGATGTAGAAAGTGTCATGAACATGGACACCTCGCTAGAGACTGCACTTTAAACAAAACAGAGGAGGAGCACAAACCAGTGCAAGCAGCAAAGAGTAAGTAAACCTTCACAAAACCAAAAGCAAGACAAAGAGCCAACAGGAAAAGAATAAACAGAGCAGGGGTAGAACCAGGCATTACCAACAACACCTTTAGCATTCTGGAAACAGACTCAAACTCAGAAGGAACAAACGGGGAAAAGAAGCTGAATGAAAAGCCAAAAGACCAACTATGCCATAATACAAAGAAAGGGGAGGAAAATCCAATCAGTACTAAAGCCCAAATGCACGAGCCAGAAGAAGAACATGATGAAGATACTGATATGCTAACCAGTGATGGTGGAAGTGAAGAGATGGAGCTCAATGAAGCTCTAGAGAAGGAAGGGGTGAACCTCCCAGTCATGGAGGAAAACTGGCAAACTCAAGGACTAGAAAACATTCCAGAAGAAGAATTAAGGAATATCAGTGACCTATTCATCACAAGACAAAAGGTGGAATTAGACAGGGAAAACATGAGATTAGGTATTGCAATAGGCACAGGAAATCATTCAAAAAGCATCTCTCTTAATCCAACAGGCCTGAAGCAAAAAAAGAAAAGAGAAAGAAGAACAAATGGGGAAGTACTGCAAGATTTGGGAATCTTAATGCTAAATTTAGGCAAAATGAAGGCGCTAAATGCCTTCCTGTCTTACCAATAATATATCTAGTTATAAATGAAAATCTTTTCATGGAATGCAAGAGAGATCAATAGCCAAGCGAAGCAAATACTTCTTAAAAGAAAGTTCCAAAGAGAAAAGTCGGACATTATGTTCATACAGGAAACCAAATGTGCCACCAATCACATGGTGAACATCAACAAAAGACTGGGCAAACCTATAGATTTCATAGAAGTAGACAGTCAAGGATGGGAAGGAGGCATAACCACTCTCTGGGACACCAGAATAGTAAGTGTCCTCTCAATGGAAGCCACCAGATCGTTCATAGCCACGGAAGTTCAAATGATAGGTAACTCTGAAACTTACTTATGCATAAATGTCTATGGACCGCAAAGGTTAGAAGACAAATTTTATTTTCTTAATTCTCTCATGAGTTTAAAGCTTAGACATCCCACCTCGAAGATAATTATGGGAGGAAATTTTAATATGATAACCTCTCTCCTGGAGAATAAAGGAGGAATCAGAAATATCAATAAGGATGCAGAACTATTTGCAGAATTCATTGAATCTGCAAAACTAGTACACATCTTACCCAAAATCGGCTCCTTCACTTGGAACAATAGAAGAGGAGGAGATAAGTTGATTGCTACACGACTGGATAGATTTCTTATCTCTGAAAGTATTTTACTTGAAGTAATCACAGTGGATTCTGACATTCTTCCCAATGGAGGATCAGATCACTGGCCTATCTCTTTGAAGGCAACCTTCATAGGGACCCCTAGAAACAAGCCTTTCAGATTCGAAAAGTTCTGGTTGAAGCACCCCAACTTTGTTCAATTGTTAGAGAAATGGTGGTGTGAACCATTGGACATTAGAGGAACCAGAATGTTCAAGCTCCAAAGCAAATTAAAACATATCAAATTAAAAATTAAAGAATGGAACGCAACAGAATTTGGGAACATCTTCCAAGAAAAATCCATCATAGAAAGCAAGTTAAATCAAATTCATAAGGAATGGACAAGAAAAAGCACTGATGGAACAATGGCAACTTCAGTGTCGACAGGAAGAAACACTCTGGAGACAGAAATCAAGGATCCAGTGGCTAAAGGAAGGAGAGAAAAACACAAAGTTTTTCCATAGATCTACACTAGACTACAGGGGTGCAAATAAAATTCTACGACTCAATAATGAAGCAAGGGAAAATCTTCAAAATCACAAGGAAGTATCATCTCTGCTTACCAGGCATTTCAATCATATAGCTCAGGAAACACGCGAAGAAAGAACAGAGGCTATAGAGGAACTAATCCAAGCAATACCCCACATCATAACTAATGAGAAAAACGCAGCCCTGTTAAGAGCAGTCTTGATGGAGGAAGTGGAGGAAGCCGTCAAGAGTATGATGAATGACAAAGCACTCGGGCCTGACGGTTTCACAATAAATTTCTATAAAGCCTGCTAGCCTACTATTAAAACAGAGGTTTGGGAAGTTGTAAAAGATTCCAGGCGATCATGTTCCATTCTCAAATCGCTAAATTCCACCTTCCTTGCTCTAATTCCTAAGGAAGAAGAAGCCAACTCTCGCGAGAAATTTAGACCTATAGCTTTATGTAATGTGATATATAAAATCATATCTAAAGTTATAGCCAATAGACTTAAGTCAATTCTTCCTATTCTAATTTCGGAAGAGAAGTCAAGATACGTGGAGGGCAGACAAATCTTGGACAATATCCTTTTAGCTCAAGAGATGGTTCACACTCTTCATACAAGGAAAACGACAGGTATGCTAATGCAACTGTACCTCTCCAAAGCATTCGACGAAGTCAACTGGAATTATCTAGAAGCCATTCTGAACGCTTTTGGCTTTGACAAGAAATCGACCAAATGGATCCTAGCACTGATTAAATTCACAAAATTTTCTATCTTAGTCAATGGCTCCCCCTCGGAACCCTTCTCCCCCTCCCGAGGTATCAGGCAAGGAGACCCTCTCTCCCCCTTCCTCTTTGTGATCCTTATGGAAGGGCTCAACAGACTTATTCACAAAGCAAGAGAGGAAGGCAAAATTAAAGGACTACATCCTCTTCACTCTATTCCTGCAACAACGCACCAACAGTTTGTTGATGACACCATGCTGCATGGCACCCCAACTGTGAATGAAGCTGTGGCTTTCAAGAACATTCTAGGCCTCTTTAGCAGAGCGTCAGGTATGGAGATCAATCATGCTAAATCTACTATTTTCTTCTTTAATACTCATCTAGCCATTCAGAAGCATCTATCTAATATTCTTGGATTCAGACGGGGTAATCTGCCCTCTAAGTATTTGGGAGCCTCGCTAACGACCAAACCTTGGCAAAAAATTCACTGGGAGAAAATCTTGGCGAAAACGGAGAAAATATGCAGGCATTGGACTCATAGAGCCCTTAATTCTGCGGGAAGATTGGTCCTCACTAAAGCAATATTGCAAGCTATTCTGCAGTATCTGATTTCCATTATGCGGCTCCTAAAGGAGTCCTCCAAAAAATTAGAACTATACAAAGATCATTTATATGGAGTGGCAACCCGGAAAAAAACAAATGGGCACTTGTGGCCTGGAACAAACTTTGCAAATCAAAAGCGGCAGGGGGCTTAAATCTTATAGATCCCCACACCATCAACATGACATGTGGAGCTAAGCTGTGGTGGCGATGGTTGAAGGAACCAACTCTACCATGGGCCAGACACTGGAAGGAAAAATATACTCCCGACTGCAATGAACAGGACTTAATAAGGCTACAGGATGTGCCAGAGGGCTCTCCAATATGGAACTTAGCTAGAAGGAACCGTAACATAGTTCAGGACCACAGTTTCTGGGAAATCCACAACAGGGAAATTGCTTTTTTCTGGGAAGATGCTTGGAAGCAACTCCCATGGCTAGAAAAACCAGACATAGAAGATTTTAAAAGAGAATGTTAGAACAGGGGAAGGTACAAGGTCCACCATTACTGAAGCCACAACAGCAGTGACCAGGAATGGAGAGATTGGTCATTCCATGACACTGACACTTCAATTGAAGAAAACAATAATATAAGGGATTTGCTAAGCCATCTAAACAAAAGAAAAATTAGAAAGGCTACAGAAAAGGATAAGCTAAGATGGGGCATGAAAGGGAGTGGTAATTTCACACTCAAAGAAGCCAGGGAGCAGCTAGAGCATTCTGAGCAGGGGGAGGTAATGCCATGGAGCAACGAGGTCTGGGGCTCCTTGTTCTAGCCCAAAATAAAAACCTTTCTATGGCTCCTAATGCAGGAAAAAACCCTTACCTGGGAAAATTTGCGCAAAAAGGGATTTAATGGCCCCTCCATATGCCCTTTGTGCAAAACAGCCGAAGAAAATATGAATCATCTTTTCAATACCTATGAATGGGCAAATAACCTCTGGAATTGGATGGAAACTACAATGCAACAAACCAACAGGGATAGAGATTCCATTCAAAACAACATTATGAATTGGCAAAGCGAGTACTCAAATAACTCAAGAATCAACAGTATTTGGAAAGTCCTGCCAGGTTTCATAACTTGGACCATATGGAAAGAAGGAAACAAACGAATTTTTCAGAATGAGCGTAGAAATTTAGAGCACTTGCAAATTACCTTAACTGAAAATGTCCGACAATCAATCTTGGTAAAATGCAGAGCAGATCCTGATAACCAAGCTTCAGCCAGGGACTGGCAAATTCTAAAAGTCTTCAAGTTGGACAACGGACAAAACATGGTAACTACAGATTGCCAGCAAAAACCTTGAATGGGGCCAATTGGTTGGAGTCGTCCCCCTGTAAGGTTCCTTAAGCTGAATTTCGACGGCGCCTCGAGAGGCAATCTTGGATTAGCAGGTATTGGAGGAATCATCAGAAATCATGAAGGGGAAATTCTTCACATTTACAGTAAAGCCCTAGGGGAAGGAACCAATAACGAAATGGAATTTGCAGGAATGGAAAAAGGATTAAGGATTCTTAGACTGAACCAAACAGGTAATGCAGTGATTGAAGGCGATTCATAGGCGGCCATAACAGCGGCCAGGAAAATCTACAGGGGAACGCTAGCAAGTAAGGTTACCAAACATTGGCGACTGGCCAAGGTAACAGACAACATTACAAACTATTAGGAGAAATGAAAGGTCTCACCTTTCAGGCGGTACGACGGAAAGCTAATACGGTTGCTGACCACTTGGCGAATCATGGGATTGAACACCCTAACACAACGTGGGACAACTGTTGGCAGGATATCGACAACCCAGAGCTAAAAGGAAAATGCATGCAGCTATCCAGGTTGGATTTGGTGATGGCAGAGGAGTCCGACTGGATGGTCGAATAACACAGTGTCACTATTGATTAGACATGTTGGTTAAGCAAGCACCATTAAATTCCAGCATGGCTCAAAGGACAAATGACATAAGGGAATTATGTCAGAAGCAGGTGATCAAGGTTTACGCAGTTTTCATGATCTGTATTGAAATCAGCTGTTGTAATATGTTCAGGACAGGGAACACTTGGCAAGCTATGGAGTGGGTAGAGGACGGTGACCGTAAGGGGAGGCAATCATTCCAATACCATACCAATTTTCCATATCGCAACAATTATGTTGATCGGACATGCAAGTGGCACAGAGAAAGGCAACCATTCACCGATCACCTCTCAGGCACTCGCTATTTAACCAGCACCAGAGCCAACAGGAAAAGCATTATTTTATCGTGTAGCAAGACAGAGCCTTTTCCTTCTGCAGACATCGCTCGAGAAAACTCCACGGAAGCTAGCATCAAAATGGCAGGGGAAGGCAGCCGAAATCAATCAGCCAAAAAAGATCTTCAGCATGCAAGAGAAATGTACGAAACAAGGACCTCTCAACGCAACAAGCGTAAAATCATCGACCTGGAAGCCATGGTCCAGGAGGAGGAAAAAAAGGTTTCGGATCAGCAAATTGGGAAAGAAGTCGACTGGCTCCTGGACTCAGGTACAGCCAACGCTTGCGCCACTCAGTTCGTTAGAACTCAAGCAGAGAGTTGGCGCATGAAGACCCTCGTTGCAAAGGCGCTGGGCACACAGGATGAGCAAGCGGAGCAGCTGCGTAAGCTCTAGAATCTCACAGAAGCCATGGAGCATGATCACATGGCGGTAGTGGAAAGCATCGAATTCAAGCTGACTTCGCTGGACCGACAGGTCGACTCCATCAACAAAAAGCCCACAGTTCTGATAAAACTTTTAATAAATGTCATTAGTAACGACAGAAAACTCTCAGAGATGCAAAAGGACGTCTCATCCGATGTTCAGCCGGGCAACCCCCCCAAGCTGGGAAAAGCCAACATGTAACAGTCGACACTGGGCTGAGGCAGTCTGTCTCTCTGTTTTTGCGGCCTGCTATCCACGTCTCCCTTTTCTTTTCGGGTTGTTCTGTCTTCTGTCTAAGGATCTTGTCGAAAGTCTTCTCAGACAGGTCTTCCTTGTTTATGTTCTTCTATTTGTAATGGTTCTCTACCACCCTGCGAGGTGTGCTATTTTGAGTTTTGAGTTAATCTTTAGTTAGGCTTGCAGACAAGCGGCCCTTAATCTGCTGATGCAGAAGTTTTGTACCATATTTTCCTTCTGTTAATATCAAAAGCTGACTTACACAATAAAAAAAATGTCAAAATATGATATTAAATATTGATTATTCACAACAAATAATCATCTTAATAATAGTATAATTTGATTTTGTAATATATGTATATTATAAAATAAAGGCTAATAAACAATTGAAACAAAAAACAAATGTAAAAAAATGTTGTGAATCCATGAAACAATCAATTTTATAAATTTAAAAGAAAATTATGAATACTTTATCTTTTTTTACCTATTATCTTAAGTTTTCTCTCATTAATTCCTCAAAAACCATGAAAATAGTTAAAAAAAAAGATACATATGATTTTTTTGAAAGCATGTGGTCACCCCTTAGCATGCAATACATTACTTATGAGTTTAACACAATATATTACTTGTGACCTTAGAGATTCAAGCTTTTTATCCCATCCCTTTTTTCATCTTCTAATGGGACTGTGAAACTATTGCGAAAGCTCGCATTGCTTTTGTTGCGTTTTCCTAGTGAGTTGGCACCTCGCTTCTACAGACTTTGTATATTTCCATGCATAAACAACTTATGGATGCTTATTATTTTAGTTTATGGATGTTCATGTGATATTTGTAATTTGTATATATTTTCACATGGATAGTTTATTGGTACATGTATTCACTATTTTAGTTTATAGATTTGAATTAGTATTGTTTATGGATGTTCATTAATTTTTGAAGTTTATGGATTTGTTAAAATTGTTTCCCTAATTTTAAAATTTTCTATATACTATAACTTTTATTAGTAAAATATATGTTCAATTTTGATTTTTAGACTCATAGATGAAGAAAATAAGTGCAATCTTAAGTTATGATGCAATTCACTTTGATATTGAAAATGAACTAAAATATATCATGTTTCAATTTAATATTGAACATGGAAAGAGTTCCAATCATGCTTCATATTGGCTTGTAGAAAGTTTCTTTTAGTTCAATTAGCATGTATGTTATGACAATTCAATTTAAAAAAGATTATTTGAATTAGAAAAGTTCATTATATAGATCTTACATAGATATATATGTATATATATACTATTATATATATATATATATATATATATATTGAAAATTTTTTGTGAAACCACCCATAATACCATTGCATGGAATACTTTTTTAAGTATTTCAGTCAATTTATTATTTCAAGGTTCAATTAAAAAACACCAACATGATTGAAATAAATTTTAGAATTTTAATATTATAAGTAAACAATAAATAGGTTTTATTCAATATTATTGATTTTGAGATTATCTACAAGAGCTTAGTCATAACATGATATAAGTCAATCATATTGAAATTTAATATACAGGTCATCATGATGGTGTTGGTTTCATTATGTATATTATGCTAATCTTGATTGATTGTGCAGATAAGATAGCTTCCCCTAAACACTAATGTATGATCTAATTATGTCTATATTTGGTTTATCTAACATGGCATGTTTGCACACGATAAAATATCAAAGAAAACGATCATAATGGTGGATTACAATTCACATGACTCTCCTTACAGATCATCGGACTGGCAAGGAGCCATGTATTCTCGTGATTTAGTAGATACATAGAGAAGTTTGAAGGAAAATATCAGAAGTTCCAAGATAGACAATAATAGGTTGATTAAGTCACATGAAAGAATTTTCATAGCTCAGGAGAAACAAGTAGAAGGCAATGAAATTATTCTTCATAGTCTAACAAATTTGGAGAGACAAGAATAGTTGAGGATCAACCATTGGAAAGAGGAAAGGGCTAATGGGGAATATGATATCAAGTCTCAATCAAGATACATGTTGGATATGGATGATATGTTGAGAGGTGGAAGATGGTTGGGTACACCCAATAGGATGTATTAGAGGTCCTCCATCAAGCCAATATGGTAACACCAACACTCCTTGCTACTCTGATAGTGGATGAGATGCCTCAAAACATTTACCATATCTTTGAATAGGAAGCCCCATGAGTAGTTCACCGATGTTCTTTGTGTCACCATACTTCTCACCCTATGTTAGTCTCCAACAAGAAAGAAAAGCAGACGAAAATAATTCCCCCAAACTCAACTCCTTTCAACGTTAGAAGCCATTTGTATATGCAAGAACTTTTGTATATTCATATAGATATGCAAGAATATATAGATAAATCCACTTTCTTAAATGCGTTTTCATTCCTACATATGAAATTATCAATATATTTAATAACTTTTTATATGTAAGAATAGTTTCGTTTGTAAGTTAAGGTCCTACCTATAATGTTCATGTTGGCTCCCAATTTTTATATACACATATATATGAAAGCAAACTATTGTATGTGTGTGACTTTTGTAATTGCACACAAATATAACAACATGCATATCTAAAAGCCACACATGTAGATATGGAAGTGCATATAGGAAAATATTTGTAAAAGCTTAATGTCATATTTGTTGTTCTCCTAATACTTCATGTTTTTATAGGTACTCTATAAATGTGATCTCATGAAAAATGAGGCCATGCATGCCCACCACTTGTCATCGGTGAATGCGTTAGTTAAATTAAGTATCAAAAACATTAGCATATTTTCATAAAATACAAAAACAAATTCTTTTTTAAAAATTCAAATTTCAGATATGCACTTTCATATAACACTTCAGTTCTAAGGGTTTTAACGGAATCCATATGACCAAGTGAAAGCAGAAGAACTTTAATATGTTGGTCACCTATTAATTTATATTTAGATCCAATCTTAAACTTGAATACCCTAGATTTCTATCTACTCGAAGGCCCAAATAACCAAATAACCTATTACATGTGAAATCAAGACCATTTTTGGAACATCAACCACAATATTTTATTTTATTTTATTTTATTTTATTTTATTTATTTATTTTTTTTATGAATTCAGATCATGGATTCAATCTCATGTGCATGCTACACATGTACCTTACACCATAGGATTCCTACATGGCCTAGTATAGTCCTATGAAAAAATTAAGATAAAAAGGAAAATTCTACCAAAGGAATCCCAGCACGAGCCCTCAGACTTCAGAAGTTGTCATGAGGAAACATTGAGAACCAATCAAAACTTTCCACTTGGTTCCCCTGCCATGTGATGTATTCCATGTCACTCCCATGTTATGAGTTCTCCAAGAAAACTTTAAGTGTCCAAGAGTATGAGAGAGAGACAAAATAGAAGAGAGCTCCACCAAAACCTATCAAAAGCTTGAGAAAAATCTTGCCAACTGATCCTTATAATCCTATTTATAAACGAGGCCTCTATTTTCTTCAATTTCAATTATTTTCCTCCTCACATTCAACTTGTGACTTATCACATTCCTTTTCTCATAATTTCCATTATTTTCATAAATAAAGGTGCCAAAAATGTCATTTTCCTTGCTAAAGCCTTTGCCTTTGCCTTTTCCAATTTCCCTAGCCATAATAAACTGAATGAACACCGACTAGGATGTTCTTACTACCATTCATCTTGGAATATGTGTCCCATCACCGTAGTCTTATATATTTTTACATGAATTTTTAACCAGGTTTATTACACTAAAAGTGCAAAAAATGAGTGTCATGTCTCATCACCTTTAGTTGCCATGTTAATGTCCTCTACCACCTAGAGCCACCTATCATGCCATCTATGTCACCATTTCTGTTGGGGTCCACATGTTGGCTAAGGCAAGGATATCTTGATATTACTATTTTCTTAAGCATTTCCAAGTTGCACTTGTGGAGGCCGAGATGCCCAGACATAAACAAATTATTTAGATGTATCCTATATCCACTTGTTAACACAATGTGATGTGCAACAAAAGGCTCGATTACTGGATGCCTCAATGCATCCCAAAATGATCCAAATTCAGTCATAAGATAAAGCTTTAAGGCATCTTTCATGTATGCATGTTTCCATATATATGTGTCTATACAGAAAAGTTGAATATACACAAAAGTCATTTTATATATATACAGTATATGTGGAAATAGAATATATACAGAAGAGGAATTCTATATATGTGCAACTTCTATATATTTAAATATGTATATGAAATCATGCATTTATGGAATATAATCTCCATATATGCGCAACTGCTATATATACACATAGATATGGAAGCCATATTCTATATATGCACATTTCCAGATCTATGTTTCTGTAACATACCGCTTGAGCGTACTTGGAGAAATAACTACTAGGCTCCCATTCAACAATTTTTTTCTTTGTTTACAACTAAGAATTTACCATTTTATTATGTAATGTTCTTCTCATGGTATTAACAAGCATTATTCTTGTCACTATACATAATATTTGTAACATAGCTCCTCTATGTTTTACAGGACGCATAATGGGAACCTTTAGATACATTTATACAACTTATAAGAGAGATACAATCATTAGGCATGCAAATTAAAACATTCCTTGGATAATCAACATAGACATTCATAGAGTATTATCTTATATTTAATGTGGCCAACTTGGCCATACATTGTGTTTATAATTCTACATCATAAGAAAAGTATTCTGACCAACCCCTGGCTCAACATGGATAATTAGCCAATCTAACCTCATCAAAAACGATGATCAACAAATTATACAATTAGAATCCTTCTTTCCTAATCATTCCACATGTAGTAGAGATATTACTTATTGATGAATTCCATTACTATCTCAGCCATTAGTCATATGACCATCTCAGAACCATGGCTTCATGTAAACAATAACTGAATCATTAATGCCCACACACTACCTTTATCATGGTTCAAATTCCACAAATACTAACATATATCTTATTGGCTACACCCACCGCATGAGGAAAGATGTATAGCATAGATACTTCATGTTAAACGACTTACAAAATATGTATAAGTTTGTTATTTCAAGTGTAGTTGTTCATCATCAAATAACACATAGGAAAAAGTAACAATATAACCATTATCACATCAAATTCACATAGTCTATACCTCTACTAATGTTAACATGGAATTCATTAATAATCCATAAATTTCACATGCAACCAATAAAATTATCGCGTGAAATCCATTGTCACTGATAATCTATAAAAGTCGCATACAATTCCATTAATCATTTCAGCAGAAGAATAAAATGTAAAGGTAAGAACCCATACAGTGTATTCCATGCATATGAAGCCATCTTAAACAATCACATGGAGGGAGGAGCACCACCACCCAACCACGAATCACATCTAATTCCCCCCGAGCCGAGGTTCTTGCCATGGATCAACTGTATTCAATTAATCAATGCACTAGGTATTTAATAACCTCTTTCATGATTTAGTTTCCATCAGTGACATCCTGCTTTTATGCATTTTTCCATTTGCCTAGGTCTTTTCCGGAAAAGCTCATCTTTATCTCCAATGAGGTTTTTACTCATAAAACCTTTCCTTTATCTCCCACAAAGTTTTTATGTTCGATGGATCTTTTTCTCCCATCCATCGGATGGATCTCCAATCCATCCAAGATTATCTAGAATCAAATCTAGAAGCTTTATCATGAAAGATTCATCTCTATACCATTCCTCAATGGGATTTGGCAAGAATCTCCTCTCTCTTGGTGCTCCACTCTCCAAGTGATTTATATTAATAATTTATTTAATAACACATTTTCTTTTCATATTACATATCACCTAGAATTCCTCAACTTAGGTTTATAATAGTTTAATCCACAAAGGAGGGTATCGTACCTAGCTTTCCTTAGCTTAGGTTTATAATCATTTAGCACACAAGGGAGGATATCACACCTAACTTTAACTCAAATTAGGTTTACAATAATTTAACACACAAGGGAGGGGTGTTATAGTTATAGAAGATTCACATATACAAAATCCAAATATTGAAGTTGTGCATATATGGAAGCTATCTTTCGTATATGAATGCTTCCATATATACATGTGCATATACAAAATCTACATATATATAAAGGATGGATTCTTTATTTGTGTCACTTCTGTATATGCACATATGTATGGAAGTGTTCATAAATGGAATATGACCTCCATATATGCACAAAACCTATATATGCACATAGAAAAGCAAGCATGCATATACAAAAGATGGCTTCCATATATGCATAACTTCTACATATGCACATAGATATGGAAACCATCTTCTGTATATGCACACTTCCATATCTATGTGCATATACAAAATATGGCTTATATATATATATACATAGAAGTTGCACATATACATAATCTATCTTTTGTATATGTACTCTTCCATATATGCACACTTCCATATATATTAGTGTATATACAAAAGTCGTGCATATATACAAGTTACCTTCTATATATGCACAACTTATGGATATATATACACACATATATATATGGAAGCGTGCATTTATGAAATATGGCTTCCGTGTATTTGAAACTTTTGTATATGTACAATCTTCCTTATATGCACACTTCCATATCTATGTTATAGAAGATACATATATAAAGAAGCCATATAATAAAGATGAACATATATGGAAGCTATCTTTCATATATGCATGCTTCCATATATATATGTGTGTGTGTGTGTGCATGTGTGTGTGTACATATACAAAATGTACACATATACATAAGATTCCTTCCTTATATGATTTTGTATATGTACATATGTATGGGAATGTGCATATATGGAATATGGTTTTCATATATGCACAACCTCTATATATGCACATATATATATGGAAGCAATTATATACAAAAAATTGATTTCGTATATGCATAACTTTTATATATGCACATTTATATGAAGGCCATCTATGTTGTGTATATATAGAGGTTGTGTATATATGGAGGTCATCTTTCATATATGTACACTTCCATACATATGTGCATATACAAAAACCACACATATAAAGAAGTCATTTTATGTATATGTGCAAATTTTGTGTGTGTGTGTGTGTGTGTGTATATATATATATATATAGAGGCATGCATATAGGGAAGATAGCTTCCGTATATGCCCAACTTCAATATATGGTTTTAGTATATGAGTATCTTCTATAACATAGATATGGAATTGTACATCTATGGAATATTTCTTCCATATATGCGCAACTTCTATATATGCATATATATGGAAGTCATCTTCCATATATGCATGCTTCCATATCTATGTCGATGTATGGAAGTTGTGTGTATACAAAAGTTGTGAATATATGGAAGCCATATTCCATAAATGAATGCTTCCACATCTATGTGTGTGTGTGTGTATACATAATTTGTGCATATACAAAAATTATAAAGAAGACAACATCTATATATGCACAAATTTTGTATATACATTGATATATATGGAAGTGTGCATATACGGGAGATGAATTCCACACACACACACACACACACACACACACACATATATATATTGTGCATATACGGAAGCTATATTTCATATATATATATATATATGGAAGCCATATTTTATATATGGAGACAATTTTCTATATATGCATGCTTCCTTTTCTATGTGCATATATAGAGGTTTTACATATATGGATGTGATCTTCCATATCTACACACTTCCATACATATGTGCATATACATAAGCCATATATAAAAACAATCCATCTTCCCTATACTAAATTGTTCCAGTGATGAAGGAATACTTGAGTTATTTTTATAGTGGAGAAGGAGAATATTGGGAGGACGAAGATGGTTAGGGTTTTTAGCTGCAAGGCTTTTTAGGCCATTGATGTTGAATACCAACTTGTCTGTATTGCCCAAGGTATTCCACAACATGATATTGTGAGTTGGTATGGCGTGGATTTGGGTGGTTTGGTGGGTTTTCTGAACAGTCTCAGATGATGGCTTGCATATATGCACAACTTCTATACATGCACATAGATATGGAATCCATAATCCCTATATGCAGGTTTCCATATCTATGTGCATATCCAAAATTTGTGCATATACATGGCTTTCGTAAATGTGCATATATATTTGGAAGTGTGAATATAAGAATGATTACTTTTGAATATGCGTAGCTTCTGTATATGCACCTATATATGGAAATTATCTTACGTATATGCACACTTCCATATCTGTGTGCGTGTATAGAAGTTGTGAATATACAGAATTCATCTTTTATATATGCACACTTCCATATCTATGTGCATGTATATAAGTTGTGAATATACATAAATCATATTCCGTATATGCACAAATTCTATACATGCACATATATATATGAAAGCATGCATATACAAAAGATGGCTTCTATATATATTTGCATATACAAAATCTATATATATGGAAAAGTATACAAATTGTGGACATGAACATATATGAAAGATGTACATATGCAACTCATATATTCTGTATATGCACAAATTCCATATATGCGTATATCTTTCTTATATGCACAACTTTCATATGTGCATATACAAAGGTTGAAGTTCTACACAACTTATGTATATGCGCAACTTTTGTAAAAGCACATATGAAAGTTTTGCATATACAATAGAGGCACATATACAAAAGATTATAGGAAACCTATGTATATACAAAGGTTAAAGTTCTGCACAACTTCTGTATATGCACATATCTTCTGTATATGTGCAACTTCTGTATATGTGTAACTTCCATATATACACACATACATAAGTTGTGCATATACAGAAGTAGTGTCAAACTTATATAATATGTATATGCAACAACCTACATATATGCACAACTTTTGTATATGCATATATGAACAACCTCCACATATGCACAACTTCCATATATGTGCAACTTCCGTATATACATGTATATGGAAGTTACACACATACATAAGTTGTGTATACATGTAGATTGAAGTTGTGGATAAGTATCTGCATATATGGAAGATATGTGCATAAACCAAAGTTATGTGCATATACGAAAGATATGTGTATATATGAAAATTGTGCATATATGAGAATTATGCGCATATAGAAAAGTTTTCTATATATGAAAGTCACACAAATTTTATATATGCACATCTTCTTTATCGCATATATATTATCTATGCTCATATATTTTGTATATGTCCAACTTCCATATATGTGCATATACAAAATTTGCATATACGGAAGTTGTGCATACACAAAAATTGCATATATATGGAAGATATGTGCATATATGGAAGATATGCACATACACAGAAGATATGTGCATATATGGAAGTTGTGCATATACAAAATATTTACTTTCACATCGTGTATGAAATTATTTGAATCGCATATCCTTCTATACTCTTTAAGCATGGAGTTATTTCAAGTGCTAGGCATGTTACTAAGAATATATGATAAGAGAGGTTAATTCAAACTTTCCCTTTATGGCTCTTAACATAAAAGTAATCTCTTCCATGTGAGACATGTAGATAGAACATCCTATATGTTAAACATGTGGACATAGAGTTGACATATAATCTTAAAAAAAAAGGCAAGATAGAAATCAACCGTCCATCCATCTGGTCCACGAATTTTATCCTTTTTGAACCATTTAAGAGTACTTTCTAGTTCCCCTATAGTCATTGTCTTAGTGAGGCTTCCTGATGCATCATGATCAACGAAATTAGGGAAGAGTCTAGCAATGTGGATAATTTCCGTAAGAGAATCCCCAGGTGGAGCCTTGAAAAGATGATGAAAGTGAGAGGTTCCCAGGTGAGCTAGTTGATGAAAGGTGTGAGAAAACTATCCATGTTAAGTAGGCATATTCCATATAGTATTACAAGCCCGTCTCCCTTTTGTGAAATTGTGGAAGAATTTAGTATTGTCATCTGTAACCTTTAACCAGATGGATTTTCTCCTATGTCGCCAAGTCTCCTCTCGTTCCTTAAGTATTTTAGACCTCGAAGCCTCTAAATCAGTGAGAGTATTTTGAGCTTCCTCAAAGGAGAAACCCTGACCTTGCTCATCCATTAGTTCAACAGCTTATCCTCAATAAATTAGAGTGTCTAATCATCCTAGGCGTGTTTGGTTTTTTCCCATTGAATGGATAGGCTCTCAAGTTCATTTAGATTGCAAAAAAAACCTTCTGACATAGTTCGCCCCTATGTAGGTGGGTGAGTTCGGCAATAATCAGTGATCAATTTATGATAATTGGGATACAACAACCAATTTGACATGAACTTAAATGGTTCTCTGCGTTTTTTAAAAGGTTCTACCAATTCTAGGTAGATAGGGGAATGGTCATAGATACCTCTAGATCTTACCCATTGATAGTAATTTGACAGGGTGCTTAGCAAGTTTTCCTTAATGAGGAAGCGATCCAATCTCTGTCCTAGAGTTGCTCCTCCTATTCTTCTATTGTGCTAGGTCGGTTGCTTCTTATTCATGGGGATATCAATCATATGTTGTTGCTCTAGAATTTTCTCCATAAAATCAGATAGGGGGTCTAGATGTGATTTATGTCCCCAATATTCCACATGAACAATTGTGAAGTTGGTATCCCCTCTCATAATAAGATTGTTGGAATTTGTCAGGGAAAGATGTATTAAACAATTCCAAAAATTAACCCTGTTGAGATACAATGCATATACATTGATAATATGGAAGTCACCACCCATCTCCGAAGAAAATATATCCATACCTATAAATCTAGAACCCCCCCAGTTTGAGATGAGGTTGATAGAGCGAGTGTTGATACCAAGTGAAATTCCCCCAGATTGATCATTAACATCAAGTGCATGAAAACACCAACCTAGATTCATAGAGAGAAGAACCAAGATCACATTCTTAGCCTTCCCTAATGTTTCTTGTAAAAAGATGATGTGAGTCAGCTCTGAATCCATAAGTCTTTTGAGGGCTAATTTTTTAGCGGGGCTAGCCAACCCTCCGTAGTTGAAGGACATCCACTTCATTGTTGAGACCGAGAGAGGGTGTTCTTTTCTCTAAGAACCCTGTGAAGAGTTGATTGTCTACCCAGGGCCATATTTTCCCTAGCTAGGATGATAGCTTTTGAGATTAATGATGGACGACCCCGAGGGATATTGTTGGATTTAGGAGGGAAGATAAGGCCAATCCCAGGTGGCTCATGTGGGAGATATATCTGAGAGTGAAGGTTATATGGATGAGATAATCGAGATGAAGTGGAGGGTTTCAGAGAAGAGGTGATGGATGGACTAGTTACAGAAGGTGGGATAGGATAAAAAGTAGTGTTAGGTAGGTCCAAGGGACAAGTGAGGGGAGACGTATACATACAAGAAATGGATACAAATGCAACATGTAATTGCTATACAATACAAGATAAATAAATGGAGAAGTAGAGAGGAGAAAGAGTATGTGAGGAGAGAGAGGTCGTAGCAACAGCTTAAGATCTTGTCATGCACAAAGAGGGAGGTCGAGGAGAGACAGAAAAGGTCAGCTAAATAGTTCCCCCATCAGTTGCCTACGGTTGGGTAGAGCAAGGAGTCTGATCACCCATTGGAGATGCCTTAGGTCTTGGAACATCTATGCCTTTGGAAGGGGATGATGCTGAAGTTACTAAAGGGAAATATTTGAAAATATGTCGAACCTTATGACACCTTCTACACTTGAAAGGGACCCCTTCATAATCAAGAATTTGTATACGGGTGAAATGTATCCATTAAATTATAATCTTCTCTTCCAGTCCTTCCCTAGTATCTAGGCGAACCAGGATACGAGGCAATGATTTATTGTCTTAAGTGTTATAGGACTTATCATGGTCCATGTAAGTGCCCAGGGCATTACCAATGCGAGTAAATATATCTTTTGATTGGAGGTGTAGTGGAAGCCCAGGTAGGCGAACACAAATCGGTCAAGCACCTAATTGTTCTTGCTCTGGATTGAAAATAGGGCTCCATCTCTTAAGAATAACTGGAGCCAATCTGATGTGCCAATAACGGGACATAATACATTCACTGTACTCCTCCCTATGAAAGTTAAGAGCGAACCATCCTCGTGCCAAAGTGGTGATAGTCAAAAGTTCCTTAAGAAAATTTCCCCAAATCTCAATAACCTAGAGATGAAGGCATGCAATAGAATATGTTTTGCCCTTAACACGACCCACTAGTACCCTATTCGTTTTGTCCACCACTTCACCCATATTGACACCTTCCCCAATATAGAGAGAGAGGTCCTTGCAAGATGCCTTGGCACACATGTTCTTCTTCGCCTTATCAGATTGGGGAGCCATCAGATGGTCCCTAAAAGGAATCCTGTGAACCTTGTTTGTCTGCCTGTGAGGTGAGGGTAAAATTCTGAGGATTAATGGTCGAAATGTCAAAACAACTGAAAGGGATATAAGACCACCCCTGATCGGAGGTAGGGTTAGGGAGGGTGGATGAGATTGGAGAATGGGCTGGTAATCCACCAGTAAGAATAAACCCTGACAAAGAGGGAGGGACAAACGAAGAAGGTTGATGGGAGGTATCAGGTGAAGGCAGGTTGAAAGATTGGGAGGGGGTTATGCAGGAGACCGAAAAATTGAGGGTGGCAGGTGAAAGAAGTGGGTAGTTGAGACCTAGAGTGGCAATTGAGAGAGAAGTAAATGGTTTGTAGGGCATGGAGGGGTTGGGATCCGTAAGGAAAGACAATGATCCTGTCCACGATGGTGGAGGTGCACATGGTAGTCCATAGTTCAACACTTCTAGCACTGCATGAGGGTGTGACCAAATAGGCTCATAGGGATTCGAGTCAACTGAATAATCGATAACATCAATCTCCATTCTGGAAATATACAAAAAGAAATGAGATCAGGTTTAACAGACCAGAGATGAGGTTGGTAGCAATCTGTAAACTGTCACGGTGATAGTGCCATGCTGCAAGTTGAGGATGAGAGATACAACAATGAGTGTAGTGCGAAACAGTAACCTTAACCTAATCCCCGCGGAGCTTCAGAGCGGAGCTCCATCTTCCTATGTATCAATACTATGTTCACATTGGATTGTATACTTAAATGTACTTTGTAGTACAATACATCATCTGTGAATAATATGAGAAGCGAAAAGTTACATGTTGTTGCTTCAGTTCTGCAAATGTACCTAGTCAATAAATGCCATTAACTATTCTCTTATCTAGACAATAGGCTATGTGTTTCAAATTCTTGTTGATTGATGTGCCATTAAAAGTATCAGTAAAGGTTTTTTTTTTTCGCAGATAGGTAGATATTAGAATATGGCAGATATTAACAATGAGTCACTAAGCCAATCATTAGCTTAGTGCATGGAAAGACCAAACATACATGTCCATGCATCACCATGGTGTCTGTAGCAGGGTACATGAGTTGACTCCAATAGCTCTGTCATTCAATGTCACCTACATTCATTCAATATACAAAAGCAGTGTGAAAATTTTGTAATATGCATAAACAAAGGTTGTGCATATAGAAAAGATATATGCATATATGGAAGTTTCACATATTTGGAATATATACGCATATACTGAAGTTGTGCATATATGAAAGATGTGCACATATATGGAAGTTGTGCATACACAAAATTCATACAACTTCAGTATATGCATATTTTTTGTATCACATATATTTGATATATGAACAACGTCCAACTATGAACATATATTTCTTATATGCACAACTTTCATATATGTGCATATATAGAAGTTACACATATATGGAAGATATACGAAAGTTGTGGATATACAAAAGATATGCGCATATACAGAGGCTATGTATATACGAAAGTTGAAGTTGTGCACAACTTCGGTATATGCAAAACTTCCATATATGTGCATATCTTCCATATATGTGCAACTTATGTAAATGAACATATATGGAAGTTGTAGATATATAAAAGTAATGTGAAACTTTCCCAATATGCATATACAACAATCTCCATATATGCACAACTTCTGTATATGCATATATCTTATGTATGTGTGCAACTTCCATATATGCACATATTTTGTATATGCACATCTACTATATATGCAAAACTTTCACATATGTACATATACGGAAAATGTCCATATATGGAAGACACACAACTTTTATATATGCACATCTTGTGTATCCCATATCTTTTGTATATATGTGCATATATGGAAGATATTCACGTATAGAAAAGTGCATATATGAAAGTTGTGTCTATACGGAAGATATGGCATATATGGAAGTTGAGCATATACGAAAGATATGTGTGTATACAAAAGTTGTGCATATACGGAAGATGCACATATACGAAACTTGTGAATATATGAAAGATATGTACATATACAAAAAGGACCAAAAAATTGATATGTGCATATCTTCTGTATATGCACAACTTTTGTATACACACATATCTTCTATATGTGCACAACTTTCGTATATGCGCATATATTCTATATATACACAACTTTTCTATATGCACATATCTTCCATATATGCACATATATACGGATGATATGTGATACACAAGATGCGCATATATAAAATTTTTATGTCTTCCATATATGCACATCTTCCATATATGTGCCATCTTCCATATGTGCATATCTTTAATATAATACCCCCATTTATAGCATCTCAGATCCTTCTACTGAGACTATTGATCACTATAAAAAATAAAACAGGTGATAAGGCACACCGTTGTCTCAATCCTCTGAATTCCTTAAAGAACTTAGTCAGAAGCTTGTTTATAATGACCTCCAGATGAGCCGAAGTAACACACACCATGATCCATATAACCACCTTTGACTCAAATATTATTTTGTGAAAAATCAGCCTAAGTAGCTCCCTGTCCATATAATCATAAGCTTTGACTAGATCTATTTTCAAAAGATAATCCCCCAGCTGTCTTACTTTTATAGAATGTGTGCACTTATGAGTGATAGAAATGTCATCATGAATCTGATGATTTTCCAGGAAGCTAGATTGTTCCGTTGTATTATTCTTACAAAGTGCACGCTTAATCCGATTTGCAAGTAGTTTAGATATCACATTATAAACCAAATTATAGAAGCTATGCATATACAAAAGATAAGTTCCATATATATACATGTGTATCTACAGAAGTTACGCATATGCAGAAGCCAACTTTGGTATATGCACACTTTTAATTATATGTGCATACATAAAATATGCACATATATGGAAGACATGCCTTGTATATGCGTAGTTTCTGTATATGCACTTAGATATGGAAGTTACGCACCGAAATAGAAAAAAAACTAAGGTTTCTCCCCCTACCACCCCACCCTCCTATACATAGAAACCAAGCCATAATCCTATACTCACCCCAAACGCTAGTTTGCTCTACTACTACTGAACTTAATATGTAGTATAAAAATATAATCATGTGCTTGTTTCAAATGGATTAAGAATTAGTTGGTGTATTTTACTTGTGTGTATTTTAGTTGGTGTTTTATATGGGAAACCTATAGTAGTTTAAGAAGGAGAAGTGCCTCAATACCTAGTTGGAGAAGCTCTGGGCAAGTTCGAAAAAATCCAATGTATAAAGTGGGTAATGATGGAAAGGGTGTCCTTAATAAACAAAGTTATCAAAGAGTATCCCACAAATGTGTCATTCCAGTACTCTATATATTTTTAACTCCTCAAAGAATAAACATATCAAAGAGTATTCCACAAATTTGTTCTTCTATACATTTGCACAACTAATCAAATTATGTACATCCTTCTATGGTTAAAGTGTAAAATGAAAATGAATCATGGGATATTAAATTTAATGTGTAAAATAAAAATGAATTATGCGACATTTAATGCTCTATTTAAACACTTACTCTTAAAGAATCCAAAATACAAATCCTTTTGCAAAAAAAATCATTTTGTTTTCTATATATATAATAGTCACAAATTTAATTTTATATTTATTAAATTTTATATTTTATGTGATGGTCATAAGGTGCTAGGCTAGCCTCTATTCTAAACTACACCAAGGGTTTTGTTATCTCTCTTCTAAAATGTAACAATACAATCTCTAACAATGTTGATGACTTCCTCCTACATCAAAATGGTATGTCTTTGTCGTCAAAAACTAAGGGTTTGTCCTCCTCCTGACGAATAACCATATCGCCAGCCAAACCTCCTACGAGGTCAATATTTATTAAGATTCATGCCATTGACTTGTCTCTCAGAACTAAATAAGAATGATCATGCTATAGGTAAGTCCCCAGTGTATTCCATATATCAAGGAAGACAAAATCATGTCAACGATGGGATGGTAGATCTGGAATTCTTACCCATATAGGCACAATATTCAAGCACTCTCACTTTGCAAATACCACTTTTGCATCCTTCTCATTCTGGAATATCAAATGTATCCAACCCCAAAGAAAAACATTGACCACCAAAGGGTTCTTGACAATCTATTTCACCCCTTCCTTTGTCCATGCTTTGAGGAAGGGAGTATCGGATTTCTACCCTCACACCCTTCCAACCAACAATTTCCCATTTAGATCTTATGTTTGATGCATAACTACATCTCCCCCCACAACATGGAAAATTTTAGGGGCTAATATTCGCAAGTGGGCTAATCTTCCATGGTTTTTCCAAAAGAAATATTTTCTAATTTCCATCTTTTCTAAAAATGATTCGCCCAAATTTTATAATATAACATTCTTTTACCTTAAAAATTTCCAAAAATTTATAAATACTAATATAAAACTACTATAAATTGTCATGTTTTTACAAAGATATGAACAAACATTTTATGATTTGCAATTTCGGGACTAGTAAGATTCGCCAAGGTTTCTAAACTTTAGGACAAATTTTCTTTCTTATAATTTTCCCTACCCCACAACCAAAGACACCCTTTATGTTGTTACATGCTTTATACATTAGCTTCTTTTTTTTCTTGCCTAGAGCTTCTCAAACTAGCTATTGAAGCACTTCTCCTTTAAAGTGTTATAGGCTTCCTGTTTAAGGGGTTTGCATATGTTTCCCCTTTGTTTAGACTTTCCTCCTCCATCGAAACTATTAGTTCATGGAAAAATCTACTTAGAAGGGATTGGAAAGATGTACCTTGGGGGGATGGGGAAATTGAAAGTACCTTTCCAAGATGGATTACTTCACTTTTTCCAAAACCCTTAAATGGGGTAAGGTTTGATGATGAAAACCAGGGTTTGAGTCCTTTTGTGTAAGTCGAGGAAGACAAAAATGCTTGCATTGGGAAACTTGTGTCCGTACTTCCCCATTGATGGTCGATGAAACCTTGCCCCAAGACTTCTCAATAGGGCTAGACTTCCATAGATTTTCCAAGCCTCACGTCAGTACCAATGGGGTAAGGTTTTATGAGCCACTAGGTGGATAATTCTTCGATATCTAATATACACCCTCATTAGAGGAAACATTCTCCAAATTCGAGCTCCCCTTTCTCTGACTACTTTTTTCTGCTCAGTTTGATGACTAAACCCAAATGTCCTGGTTGTCATTTTCATTAAGCTTGTAGTCAAGTAGTTCCTTATATTCCATTTGCAAAGGGGAAAGGTAATCGTCCATATCACTCCTACGTGACCCACACCATGCCCTTCTTCCACGATGGAAGCCTAGTTTTAATTTTGTCAATAAAAAACCTTGAGACTAACTATGGGGAAAAATTCTCGGCCATGCCTATGTCGAAGGCTTTGAATAGTGATTTCCCAAGATAAGTAGGGTAAAAATTAAGAAAACCTCCATTACTTTGAGAAAGATGAGAACCTGTAGCCCAAAACCAAAATCCCTAGTTGTCAGTCTTGGCAATGTCCACAAAATAAGTGTATATTAATAATATACATTCAAATATATATATATATTTTCTTGTTGAAAAAACAATTTAAAAAATTTTTTTTTCAAATTTTTTTCTAGTAAAGTGTTCCTAACCAATTGCTGAGTAGGCATGACCAAGGGCATTTAAGTTGTCAAAATCACCTAATTGATTGTGCTCGGCTTAGGGCAACACTAGCCCTTACCATAACTACTTTCGTATCATAAAGTTTTCTAATGAATAACCCTTTCACCAATAAAATATCTTAACAAACCCCACATGGTCAAACTATACGTTATAGACCTATAAACTATTTTTTTGTATTTGTTTTTTAATTAATCACTTGTTTATTTAATTTAAGTATAATATTATTAATTCATTACACATAAAAATAATATATATATATATAAATTATATTTTGTATGTAAAAAGTAAGAAGAAAATATTCAAAATTTCCACAAATCATATCCAAGTCAAAAATTGCTTTAAATGTTTTAGGTAAGCTCCATACAGTGCAGAAATTTAAAATTTATCATATGGAAAAAAATAAATAATTATACATATTTAGATAGAGTTTTCAAAATTAAAATTAATTATTAAATAAAACCGTATAAATTAATTTTAATATTTAATTAAAATAATACATTAAATTTTTAAAATAAAAATTGTAATTATAATTAATAATCAAAAATACCTAATAAAACTATATAGTATAAACATAAATGATAGGTATTTTAACTAACTAAAATATGAAATAAAACATATTTTTCTTTTTAAAGACCCTCTCAATACGTTATATATCGTAAAAAGCTAAACTATAAGATATAATATATTATATTATAATAATCGAGATGGATAAATAGTGCACTCATGTAATTAACGATATGATACTTCCTTAATTTTATAAAAGCTTAATTTTTAAGAAAATATGTAGGTATATATTTAAGATTATTTATGCTGAGTTGTAATTAAATATAGTAAATTGTGTACTCATATCACTTCAAGTTTGTTTCATATATATAATCTTTGTTTTTCTATAAATTTGAAGGACTTAATTAGATGTGGACTTAATTAGACTTGAGGCAATGGAACAGAAAGGAACGGGGATGACATCAGCATTGTTTTTGTCCCTAACATCTTGTTAGATGGTGAAAAATTGTTTTTAAACACTGCTGGGAGAAAACAACTGGACTTAGACGTTGCTGAACAAACATAAGTGGAAATGGATGGATGGAATTTTTTAAGAAGAAAGGAAACATAAATATAATCAAGCAGGCACGAAACATTGTTCTTGAGAAAGTTAATTTGAGAATTGGGAACATCAAAACCAATCTTTCATCCTGGAAAGCTAGACAAATCTTATGCTCATGCGAAAGAAAAACCCGTGGTATTATTTTGGTTAAGAGAATGGAGTGTTGTTAAGAGTATTGTGATAAACAAGAGGAGTGAAAACATTCACAAGTCTTCACATCAAGCTAGCTATGAAATTTCAGTATTGAAAATTGAGCCTTTGAGTCATGCTCCTCATGAATGTGTTCAATCCCACGACCTAGCTCCACTTTGGCTGCTACAGTGCACTGTCGGGACTCAAATCTGGGTTGCCTCCCAATTTACCAGCCCTGGAAAAAAATTTCTTCCCCTGTTTTTCCCCGTGCAGTTTCTCAATCTCAGCCATCATATATTGACAGCTTTTGCACTGCCGCGACTTCACTCTCACCTGCCCAGCACAGGTCACTTTGGGCGACGACAACTCCTCACTTTCATACTCTGAATTCTTGTTCCTCCATTCCGAGCGCCTATCTGTCTACATCGCAATCATAGGACTCGATTTCCCTCTATTGGCGCCGATCCTCAGTCTATTGGCTGGGTTGCCACTTTGCCGCAGTCAGGGAATCGGCTTTGGAAGTAAATTCATATGAGTCATCGATGGAAGAAACACAAAAACTCGCTCCCAGCGTGATGTCCGATGTCGTTGCTACTGGTGCTACTGGAAATGGGCCTTGTAGAGCCATGGGCGCATTCATTTTCATTCTCCAAACCCATGGTTAGAAAAATCAAAACCAAAACCTCAATATAAATAGTTCCAACACTGTTATTCTTCAAAGACTTACCTTAGTTTTTGTGAGTCACAGGATGTTATAAATCACAATAATAATATTGTATAGAAATAACCACATAAACAATTTCTATTCATTTCAAAAAAATTTACGCGGGACTACCAAGTTTTGAATTCAAAAATTTCGAGCGGGCTTGAAATCTAAGTTTGTAATGTTGTACCTGGAGGTGACATTGAATGGCGGAGTTGCGGGAGCTGAGCCATCAACCTTGCCGGGGGTGACATTGAATGGTGGAGCTGTCGGAGTCGAGCCGTCAACCCTATCAGAGGTGACATTGAATGATGAAGCTACCGAGTCGAGCTGCAAACCCTGCGCGAGACCGCATGGTGATGCATGGATTTGGAAGTTCCAGGCCTGGAATTGAACGTCCCACAGGACGTATTTTTGTTTTTAGAACATATTTGACCACAGGGGAAAAATGTTCCACATCAGGTTTGAAGTGCAATATACTTCTCCAACCTGTCAAAACCACGTCTAGTTCGAGTGGTAAAACGTAAAATATATAATGCCTTATTTCGTAAGAGTGAGGACTTAGAAACCAATACATAACAAAGTTTGAACTTAAACCTATTTAAATTTTCCAGCATCCTATTGCCTACTACCTTAGTACTTATTATTAATGGAAGTAACTCTCTATCTATCATCAGTTGTATGAATGATATGTAAATTTAATATGATATATAATACCTATTTCGTAAGAGTGAGGACTTAGAAACCGGTACATAACACAGTTTGAACTTAAAAGCTATTTAAATTTTCCAACATCCTATTGCTTACTACCTTAGTATTTACCATTAATGGAAGTAACTCTCTAACTATTATCAGTGGTACGAATGATATGAAAATTTAATACGATGAGACGTGGGAATTACAATCTTACGATTTACCTATTCCATTGATGAGACGTGGAAATTGCAATCTTACTGTTTACCTATACCAGATCCAAATTCAGGAATCGCACTGAACGTGGTTATTATATGCTGAATGCTAAATTGGTGACTGTGGGTTTGTATTGGAATTTTGTTGTAGCTAATGTTCATTACCTTAGTGTAAAATCTAGCTGTTGCAGAGTCGCAACAATTCAAGTGTAATCTGGGCATGTGACTCTGTCCTCCCCGGTGGATTGAAAGTGTTGGATTGGAACTTGTGAGCAAGCCTTGATTTGAGTCACTGGCTTGTTTAATATAATATGATATTTTCCAAATACACCTCTTTGATTTCTTCATAACAAATAATTTCAAGCATGCCCTTCATCTTTGACGTAAACTGAAAACTGCAATTTTGCTTTCTCTTTGACAACATGCGTATTCATTACTCTCATTTAAATTTGTATGGTTGCACACTAGTTTTTTCGTGTAAAATTCCTTGAATACATTTGTCATGAGTTGCATATTTTGACTCATGAGTATTAAGTTGCATTCCAACATGTGGCACACATGTCTTTAGTGATAGTTGTAACTTTTGGAAGGGGTAAAGCTTAGATGTGATTGGGATAAATATATTGAAAAACAAAGTCAGGAAAAACGTAGGGGTAACATTAAATAATGAGGGGGAAAAACTTTAAATGGAAGGGATGGAATTTAATGAGGGGATTAAAATTCTAATTGCTCATGAATTGGTGAAAGGGTAGCGGCTTTTACGTGGTATTTGCCTCTGGTAATATCGGAATTCAAATAAATAAAGGGTTTGAATGAATCCGTGTAATTGTGGATGCGATGCAAGCTGGTTGGATTTTTCTGTATTCTTAGAATAGTATTAAATAGTAGTGTTAGAAAACAAAACAATAGTCTTTCATTAATTCTTATTCCACAGGCTCTTCTTTAACTCTGCTCAACCGGCCCGACTCTCAACCTGCTACTTTGTATAAGAAATAATATGTCTGCAGGAAATAAGTTTGATTCATTAATTCTTATTCCACATGGACACTTCTTTAACTCTACCCAACAACCCTGACTCTCAACCTGCCACTTTGTATAAGAAGATAATGTGACGGGAAGAAATAAGTTTCCTCGATATCAACTATCTTATTAAATGAATCAATCTAGAGAAGTATATGATGTCTTTTTGGGACTTTTGTATTTTTGTAAATAGCATATTTACACAAAGAAATAATATTCAATATGAGCTATCACAACAAAGACCATTTGAATGCAATTATGGGATTTTTATTGAATTGAAAATACTTGATTATAAAATATTATTATACTACTAACTCTGTAACAACATTACAGCAAATCAAGTTTTAAACAATTTTATTTTAATATACGAAAATGTTCTCTTTGTGGTTTTTGTGTACATCTCTAACCATTCAGACTACAAATATGCCAAAGCATCTAATACGCTACACCCAATGCCATTTCGATAGATATCGGAACTAGCAGCTCCCACATTCCTAGTTGTGCACATGCCCCAACTGCAATAATAATACCAAACAAAGTAATTACACCACAAACAGGATAATTTTATTACCACTGTTAAAAATAGTATTCCTAACGCAAGTGCAATAATAATACCTAACAAAGTAATTATGCCATAGGCAGGATAATTTTATTACCACTGTTAAAATGGTATTCCAATTTAACTGCACTAATAATACCAAACAAAGTAATTACACCACTGAAAGGATAATTTTATTACCACTGTTAAAATAGTGTTGCAATTTAGTCTGATCGATTCCACAATACCATTTTCAGAGCAACTCTGAGTAAGCATGATAGGAGATTTTAGATTGATGGATGTAGTTGTTGTAACTTAACACTGGGCTCGAGACTATAATGATGAGCATGAGACACAAATTGCCAAATAGGAAGAAATTTGGTGTTCTGGTGGCCATGATGGAAGATTCCTTCACTACTAGAATATCAAACTGCAAGAACTCTTGCTAATTTTTTTAATATGTAAGACCAAAAAAAAATTGAGAGAGATAAATTTAATGAAAACGTAAATTGATAGGCATGGAAAACAAACATCCGTCTCCAAATTTTCATTCAACAAGCAAAAGATATCTGAAATTTCAGGCCTAGCATGGACATGTATGTGTTGGGTGCAGGATCCTGCAAGGCAAGTTTTGGGGCTTAAAGCCTATATTTTGACCAAATCCAATGTAAAGACTTCGTGTTTTTTGGGCGCGGAGCACGAAGATTGTAAATGAGTCATAGGGTTGTTTGCCCTCATTTTTGTAATGTGATGTCGGCTTTAGAAATTTGCCGATGGTTTGCAGACTATGGGATTGTATAAATAGAGCAAGGCTATATGTTGTAAAAGAAAAAAATCAATGGAGAAGATAGGAGAATTGAGTATTATCTAAGTGTCAAGTTGAGTTTTTGGGTTGTGGAGTAGGAGAAGGCTCTGTAGTTGACTGCGTAGAGGCCTAGTAGTCCGCAGTTGAGTCCGCAGATGCCTGCAGCTAAGTGCGCAGGGCGAGTTAAGTCTGTAACCGATTGAAGCATTAATAAATAGAAGTTTTACAAGATTTTTGTGTATCTTTTCTGTTTTATGCATTGAAGTATATTGGGTATGAATTGTAAGTTTACTGTTTATTTGCTGTGTGAACTTATATGAATGTGCTGAATAAGTTAATATAATATAATGTATCTGTTTACACGAAGATAACTAACTGTTATAAGAAGATAAGTAAGATCTACTGTGTGACTTAGAGAAATAGCACAGATTGCTGCTCTAGCAGCACGAAAGCTCTATAACCCCTAGTTAGGGTTGTGCGAAGGTGAATATAACAAGGGAGCGAAGGCCTCACAGGTCAAGAAAGTGCGCAAAGTAACCTACGCGAAGGTATTCACAGTTGGACTAAAGCGATATTCACAGTTGGACTAAATCGACCCCTTAGACAACTCAAGGGTGAGGAAACCTGATTCCAGCATCCCCCCATACTGCTTCAGGTTAGACCTCAGTCTGTGCTCTACAGACTGTTTTTGAAAGGGCCAGTAGTATAGGGATTTTTTTGGCTAATTAACTCCAAACCTAAGTCAGGGCCTAATAATCCAATAAATGGTTCTGTTTTCAGGACTGGAATCTGCATAAAGATGTCTGATGTCATATGACTGGAATCCAACTAAGGAAGAAATTAAAGGTTGGTTGGAGAGGAGAATTCACAGAGTTCACAGTCCAGGAGAACAAAAATCTGTGACTATTAAAAGAAGAGTGGTTAGATTGCTACCTATACACAGAGATCCACAAAATTTTCTTTGCATCTTTTCTTACTGAGTTGTATGAGTGGATCACAAAGCTAGAAGATAGCCAAGGAAGGTGCAAGCTCGAAATTCCTATTGTGTGGACCCCAGAGTTAGTTCACAGATTGGAAGTATCGGAGGATAAGATTGCGTGCACTATTGATCATTGGCTCCATCGGACTATGGGAGGATTTATTACTGAGTTCGTGGTAGATACTTTAGTCAGCTATAGCAAGGCCGAATGATGCTTTCTCAAAGGACTGCGAGGTAAGTACGTTAAGTCTCTAAACACTTGGATTAAAATGCTACTGTGTGAATGACAGATTATGCGAATACGTTGATGTTTGGAGCTACACAAAGTGGGAGAATTTACAAAAACGAAGGTAGTGCATAACTAGAAACTAGCCCCTTGATTTCATCTCCGCAAGGGGACGAGGAAGAGCTCGTGAAGGTCTCACCAAGAAGTGCAATCAATTTGATAAGGTAGAGGATTCTGCGAATACCACCCCCACCCATGCCACCACTAGCTTCACCACCTTCATCCCCATCTTTGCTTGTACCACCTCCGCCACCACTACAAGTCAATATGGCAAGCGCAATAAAGTTTCTAGTGTTCAAGGGAGTAGGAAAGGAAGATCCAGACCAATTTTGGTTTGTGACAAGGGCTATATGGGAAGCACAACGAGTTACAAATGATAACATAAATAAAGAAATGTTGGTCAATGCTTTGTAATATCATGTACTGACCTGGTATATTAAGTATTCTAATGACAATCCGAGTTTGGGGATCGTGGATATCCAAATTGCGCTGAACATAGAATTTAGCAAGCCAAATTTAGAGGCGTAGTCGATCATTGGATTTAAAGAGATCACAATGCCACTAGGTGAAACCCCTTGGGAATTAGATCAGAGACTGAAGTGCACAATTCGCGAAGCTAATATGACTTTGATGGATGGACAACACTGCGAATGGTTTGTGGCATCGCTAATGCCACATTTGAGGAACGCGCTATCGCAACAGAGGTTAACAACCCAGGTAGAGGCCATGAAGATCATGGTGAGGCTGCATGATACCCTGATACATGATCCTAACTTTCGATTTCAGTAGATGCATGCATAGTTGAAGAACTTATGCCTTGAGATGCAGAGTTTGAAATAGGATAGGACAACTCGCCTAGAAGTGCGCAAAGAAGTATGGTGCATAAAATGCAAGGCTCAGGGACATGACAAGGAAAACTCCTCGGTGTTCATGAATTACCTCATGGGAGGAGGGCCGATTTTGTTAAGGTCAGAGGCACAAGGAAGACCTAGTGCGATGACTGCTTTGTGGTGCGCAATTTGTCAAATAGGAGGAAATCATGTTACAGACAACTATCATTCATTGCAGAAATACATGCAGAATTCACAACAATTCTGTAATTTCTGTAGATCAGTGGGATAGATAAGTGTAACCGTAGAAGTTATGAGTTGATGATGGATAGGACTCCCACCTATAGAGTTCAGGATGAAACACTACCCCTTGAGCAAAACGTAGGAGTGGCACAGATTTCAGGGGGCAGACGACGCCCTAGTGGAGGAGGACCTATAAGAGGTTACGAACCATTGATATGTTACAATTGCAGGGAGGGGGTGGGGCAGGACATTATGCCCATGATTTTAGGAATCCAACGTGCCCATCATGTCTGTATTGTACCTTGTTTGATCATGAGATGGAGGATTGTACGACACTTATAGCTAAGTTGTGTGACAAGTGAGCACTCCAACCTCCCCTGATTCAGAACCTACAAATGATGAGGTTTGAGCCATGCGAGGAAGACACCAATGTGAACATTGTGCTTCGAAGTGGAATCATGACAAAAGATGATAAGGGAAAACAACTTGAAGATAGTACTTGGGTTTGCAAGGCTCTGACAAAAGAACCAGAGTTTGATTTCGAGCACGCGAAGGAAACCTTTATGGAATCTAGGAAGAGCTTCATTGATGCCTCCACTTCATGAAGCCAAGACAGGCCGGAGCCAGAAATGGACCCATCGATGTGCATGAAATTCTTGGAAACATGCATGAAGCTATTGCAGGATAGTAAGGCTATAAAGGGATCGCAGGAACTCATTAATAGATGTGCTGGGATCGCGCCAGGAGAATCATGCCTAGTCTGAATGATTGGAAAGCATGCGATGAGGATGGGAAGAGAAATGAGGTTTACCACACAAATTGGAGAATATGAGATGGACCAAGTAATTCTTGACATAGGGTCGCATGCGAATGTTTCGCCGAAGCAAACATGGGAGCGCATGGGCAGGCCTACACTACAATGGTCTCCTATCCAGCTGTGAATTGTGAACCAACAAAAGATAATATCCGTGGGGAGATTATCGGGAATCACCGTGGATATTGAAGGAGCAAGTGCGCTAATAGACTTTGAAGTGATAGAGATTGTTGATGATAGCAACCCCTATCCTACACACTTAGGAATCAAATGGGCCATTGACATGAATGGTGCGATAAATCTAAAGTAGTGCAAGATTATTTTTGAGAAAAAGTCTTTGCGCATAGTCGTACCTTTGGAGCATGCAAAAGGATCGCACTACATAGAGACAGTGTGCGACTATGAAAGCGACAACGTTGTCGACTACATTTATAATATAACCACATGAGAGCAAGACTAGATAAATCCCACCACGGATGGACGAATCTCATGGGAGTGCGAAAGCTCCTGTACATCAGATTCTGATGAGAAAATAGAGCGATGGAAGAACTAGTTATACAAGGTAACCACGTTGAACTGTAACATGAAAACAAGATCCTTGCACTGCATATCGACAAAAGTGAGGGTTCTACCTACTTATGATGGGTTAAGTGAGGTAGATGCTTTCTTGAACATAATTGAAAGGGAGGTGTCAGAAAAACAATGTTTCAAGTCTTTGAATGGGTACTATGCTCTATGCCTACGAGGTGGTGGGGTACGCATGAAGGAAGCTTTGAGGACTGACGTGAATGTAGGAGAATGATGTGCATGCATTTTGGGAATCCTCAGATGTGACTAACATATAAGAATGACATATGATATGATCTGCATGCGCATCTATCTTGGTGGGTACATGCATATGGTAAATAACTTGTGCAGATGCACATGGACTTCACATTGGGGAACATGTTTAATAAGCATGTGTGGGTAAGACAATTGCGTGAGCGGTCCCTCCAGTTGGGACAACGAAGTGTGGGAAGAATGAGTGTGCAAAAGGTTACCCACACAGAAGGCTTTAATGAAGTGTGCAAAGCACTGGAAAGGTTATATAATGTGCAGTGAAGTGATTGGGACCTACGCATACCAATAGTTTTGTGGGCTTATAGGACAACGTGCACGAAACTAACGGGACAAATGCCTTCTGTGCTGGCCTATGGAGCAACCGCCATAGTCCTAATAGAGTATCTTTTGCCTAACCCGTGCATAACATCGTCGGTGGATATGACAACTCGCGGAGCCTTGGAAGAAGGGATTGCATAGCTGAACAAAGAAGAACATTTGGAACTTGAGAAAGAACTCCGATAGGGTGATCTTAGGCTCCACGAACTCATGAAAGAAAGAGGGCGGTTAAGGAAGGAAAGCACTCTGGTGGAAGCTAAAGTCAAGAAGCTTGACGAAGAAATAAAGAAGGATTTTCTCGATAAGAAAACCGAGGTGATAAAACAGGGTGCGCATGGTTATGTTGATAAATTTAGGAGCTACCACTGAGAGTTGATTAGTGCAATGCCTTCAATTGGGCCTTATATTACTAAAGGGATCACTGATGGTGGTGTGATGTAGATGGTAAAGTGTGTAATGCAGTTGGTAAAGTTAAATGGATAACCTTTCCTAGGAAGAGTGAATGGCAGCGGGTTAAAGCCATACACAGGTGGCTCAGCCACTTGACTAGCCGTGGGAAGCATAGTCTTAACGCTGTAGGTACCTAAAAGGAGGCGCGGGACTATAAACGGATGTAGGGAACGTAGGAGCAGATACAAGGAAGCAGTTCAGTGGTCTCTAAACAACCCATGTAGGAGACACAACAGGTAGTTGCTCAGTGCACTAGTGATCTTGCAGTAGTTCAAACAGAGTTGGGAGGTCTCTGCATGAAGATCTCCACATCGACAGAGTGACTTGAGGGAGAGTCATGATGTTTTTGTTAGGGGCTTGTTGGGTGAAACATCCCCCAAGGCAAGTTTTGGGGCTTAAAGCCAAGATTTTGACCAAATCCGATGTAAAGACTCTGCGTTTTGTGGGCATAGAGTATGAAGATTGTAAATGAGTGATAGGGTTGTCCTCCCTCATTTTTGTAATGTAATGTCAGCTTTAGAAATATACCCATGGTCCGCGGACCATGGGATTGTATAAATAGAGCGAGGATCTAAGTTGTAAATTAAATAAATCAATGAAGAAGATAGGAGAATTGAGTCTTATCTAAGTGTCAAGTCGAGTCTTTGGGTCATAGAGTAGGAGAAGGCTCTGCAGTTGAGTGCGTAGAGGCCTCGTAGTCCGCAACTAAGTGCACGGGCTCCTGCAGCTAAGTGCACAGGGTGGGTTGAGTCTGTAACCAATTGAAGCATTAATAAAGAGAAGTTTTACAAGGTTTCTATGTATCTTTTCTGTTTTATGCATTGAAGTATATTGGGTATGAATTGCAAGTTTACTATTTATTTGTTGCAAAAACTGATATGAATGTGCTGAATAAGTGAATATAATATAAGGTATCTGTTTACCTGAAGATAACTAACTATTATAATAAGATAAGTAAGATCTGTTGTGTGACTCGGGGTAGCGCAAATCACTGCGTTAGCAGCACGACTCTTCTTAGCCCCTGGTTAGGGCCGTTCGAAGTTGAGTATAACAGGGCGTGAAGGCCTCGTAGGTCAGTAAATTGCGCGAAGGTATTCACAGTTAGACTAAATCGACCCCTCATACATCTCAAGGGTGCGGAAACTTGGTTCCAGCATCCCCCCATACTGCTTCGGGTGAGACTTTAGTCTGCTCTCCGTAGACTGTTGCTGAAAGGGCGAGTAGTATAGGGATTTGTTTGGCTAGATAACTCTGAACCTAGGTCAGGCTCCAACAAGCCAACAAATGTTAATATTACCATGCACTAAGCCAATAATTGGCTTAGTGATTGGTTGTTAATATTTGCCTTGATTTAATCTTTACTCATTAGAAATAATGTGATATCTAGTCATTTATGTCTTCCTCTTTGTGTATCATGTACCCTTTATTGTGTTGTTATTCACATGATATAACATAATCTATTGATAAATTTTTAAGCATGATGAATTCCTAATTATCGCGACTTAAGCATAGTGCCCATATTCATGTGAAATAGAACTTTCTCAAATGGATCTCAACGTTTAATATATCATGATCCACTTCAATATACAATATAGAAATTTATGAGCAAAGGGTGAGAAGATCACTGCAATTTCCAAAATAGGGAGATTAAGTGACATCTTTCACAATCAAATACGATATACATGAAAATGTGAAAAGTATTTAATAGCAACAAACATACATAAGCAAGAATATTTAGAATCAAATTTCTAGAAAAGGGAGATTAAATGATATCTCTCACAATCAAATAGAGTCGAGACGTAAATGTGAAAAATCTTTAATAACAACAAACATACCTAAGTAATCTAAGCAATAATTTAATTTTATTTAATGGGGGGAAATTTTTTTTTGAAGTGATAGTAGTTCAAACTGATTATGATAATGCATTATAGAATGAGATCTTTTAGCTTTTTAAATTTAGCTAGAATATGTTAACTTATCATAATTTTTTATAAAGATAATTTTTATATTGTTTTATAAAAACATAAATATATTTAATTTAAATAAATCAAATTATAATATAATTTAATTTTCAATTTAAATTAATTAAAAATTAATGAAAACAAATTTAATTTCGTTCAAATCATGAAGAGACCCAAGAAAAAAACACCAATATTTTTTTAATATTTGAAATAATGAAAAAAATGATTAATGTCCAAGACCAATATATATACACATTTAACACTTTGTTAAAACACCAATATTTTTTAATATTTGAGATAACAAAAAAAAATGATTAATGTTCAAGACCAATACATATACATTTTTAAAATTTTGTTAAACTAGCAATTTCACCACATGTTGCAAATGAAATGTCGTACGATAATAACATACGAAAAAGTAGGATAGAAAAATGAAGTTAAATTTTATGCAATTTTGTTTTTTTATTGGTTTGAAATTTAAAATTTTCATATTTTAGCTACAACAGTTAGGAAGGACAGTATATTTTCATATTTGAGCTACAATAGTTAGGAAGGACAATAGTTTGAAGAATCTCATCAATATCTGCTTTTTTAGAAGTATGTTCATTGATAATGTGTGCTTCTTTGAAAGTCACTAATATGTACTTGCCAACTACATAAACCAATACATGTATGTGTTCTCTTGTGTTATAGGGGACCTTGGGTTAGTCATGTCTCTTTCTTATTGATTTCTCTAAATTTCATCAGTTCATGTCGCCTAATTGTGAAATTCTCCACATGAATGTTGAAATTTTTTTAGAGTCGAAAACCAATATCATGAGCTTAATTGTGAAGAATTGGTGATGAAAAATCTAATGAATGGGTGAAATAGGAACAAATATGGAGTCCACAAGGTAGGTAAGAGAAGACTACAGGCTCGTCACTCCTATCATATTTGCACTACAGGATTGAAATGTCTTCAAGAAAAAGGAGGAGAAATCAAGATATTGCCAGAATATATTCCATCATTGATGCACAATCAAAAGTGAGGTGTAAAATTGGTAGCTTATTGTTATGCTAATAATTGATTGTGAGAGAATGGTGGCACGATGAAACAAATTCTCTCTTCTTGTGTTTACATCTACATTTTGATATACTTTGAGTTGAGAAACATTACTCAGAGAGAAGCAGAATAATTCTTGGGGGGAAATGGGGTGCACACAAGGGAAAAGGAAAGGAGCACATCTACCATTAGTTTATGTTAGGACTTTAAATTAATTCCACTTCATGTGTCACGGTTTATTGGAGAAGCTTCCCAGATATATGAATTAGAGGACATTGATGAAGAAAAAAATGATGACAAGGAAGATAGTGGTGAAGATGACAACGTAGATGAAGAATAATATTTAAAGCTAAGAAAGTCAAATGAACTTGCATATAAGAAAGAAAGCATTTTCCAAAGAAGTGGACTTGCTAGAAGGCATCTTCTTGATTACAAGCAATAATAAAGCACCAAATACATTCTATATTATAGGTTAATGTGTGCGGTCATATATTTGTCCCAATTTTATTCTCTTCCTGAATTTTTTTTAGGATGTCTCTGAAAATGAGCATCTTCCTGAGTGCAAGAAAAAATAAAGAACCAAATACATCTTATATTATAGGCTAATGTGTGTGGTATATTTTTCCCAATTTTATTATGTTCTTGAAAGATTTATTGAATGAAATAATTTTTCATAATTTCCAAGATATATTGAATAATAATCCTAGGTGAGACTTGAAACCTGGAGTGGGCTCTAACAACACCCCACTTTTACCAACTTGTAATTCCACCATAGAGAACCCATGTTATAGGTAATACAGGAATCCATGGATGTTTGTTTTGGTGGCACATGGAAATGGAGAACTTCACCAGAGGAAATGATAGGAACAACGTACCACCATTGTGAAATGAAACCACTTAATAGCATACATGGAAATTGCAATAGTCTAAAAAGAGGCAATGGAATAGCATAGACCACAGATAATCCATCTTCAATAAGAAATATTTTCAATTGAGTTTTTCTCGTTTATCTATTTTCCCCTTTCATGAATTTTTGAAACTCTCTCCCATTTCTTGTTATGATTTTCTAAAATATGCAAAACCCGACCCTTGACTCAACAAAGTTTCTATAGATTGGATAAGGTGTTTACCACCAATATTCTTTGCAACACCTTTTAGGATTTGAGCAAAGTACTACTGCATAAATTCTAAGTTGATTGTTTTCTCCACTTTACCTCGCTTCCTGTCAAGTCTTTTCCTGATGTTTGTATTCTCTGGGACGAACAAAACAAGAAATATCATTAACATGAACAACATGAACTTCTGTATCGACATGAGTTGACTCATGTTCGTGATGTTTCAAATATGATTGATTTGATTCCTCAAGCTTTGGTTATTCTTGCTAACAAGTGACAAAATGTTACAAGGTAATTGGATATTTCCCCATATCAGTTTCATTTTGATCACCCTCACTCCCCACCTACAAAGTCTATAGAGAACAAACTTGGTCCCTGGAGAAATTTGAAAATCTATATATATTCTTGAAATATTATTATAACTTGTCCATTGCATATCCTCAAGAAACTCATTCTGATAGTTCAAGTCCTCAAACTATTTTAAGACTTTTTAGAAATTTTGTTTTTTTAAGTTCTCAAGCATTTTTTATAACATTCATAGATAAATCAACATCCTAGTAGATTAATTCATATGTGAAAACATACATCAATAAAAGAAAATATTTATGGTAACACCAACATTCATTAACTTTAATAGGCTACTTTGATTTCTACTTAACTTTTCACTGAGTGATCTTGGGCTAAGCTACAATAACCAAGGATTTTGCCTTTTCCATTTTGATATAGCACATGATTTTCCATTGAATGGCAGGTACCGTGGGTTGTGCCATGATTAATTTATTTTTTTGAATCCAAAACTTCAAGGAAATTCTTATAATAAATAAATTATAGTTTCCTTCACAAATCTGCTTACTTGCTAGAGCATACTCCAATTATTATATACTTTTTATTGTTTGTTTCACAAGTATGATT
>APFE031082938.1:65820-113419 GCA_000404065.3 Pinus taeda | reverse complement strand
TTTTTAGAAGCTTTTGTCTACCATTAGAGCTTATTACTTTTCTGTTTCCCTGCAATCCCCCTTAATTCAACTTCCTTTCCTCCTGTAGAAAGCTTCATGATAAGTTCTTGAAAATTAAAAGCTATTGTACCCAGGAATTGTAGCCATTGGACTCCTAGTACAACATCAGCACCTCCCATTGGAATGGAAAGCATTGGGCTAGTCAATTCATATTCTCCCATGGATAGCTTGATATTATGGCACTTTCCAGAGCAATTTATTGTTCCTCCATTTGCAATCATCACTTGACCCTCTGGTGCTGGATATAGGAAGCAATTCAATTCTTTTGCTACCCTACAATGAATAAAATTGTGGGTGCTTCCTGAATCAATCAACACTATTACCTTTTTCTTCTTGATTTTTCCTTCTATCTTGATGGTTTGAGGAGTGGTAATTCCCGCCAATGCATTACAAGATATGGTCGGATTCATTTGTTCTTCCTCTAGGCTTTGTTCCTAGAGTATATCCTCTTCTTTTGACCTTTCTTGCTCCTTTTCTTCTTCCTCTTCACAATCTATGTAGAATAATTTCTTCTCAGCACACTTATGACCTTTAGTGTATTTTCTATCACAACTGTGACAAAGCCCTTTTGCTCTTTTTTCTTCCAATTGTAGTGGTGTCAACCTTATAGGTTGTGGAAGACTAGCGGCAACAACACTTCCATCTTTATAGATGTGAGTGGTATGCTTCCTGGTTGCCATAATTTTGCTTTCCATTTTTCTTGCTAACCTGAATGCCTTCTCTAATGAATCAGGTTCCCAAAGGCGAACATCATGTTGGATATTATCCTTTAAAGACCCTATGAACACATCAATCCTATGCTCCTCTGGAATATCTTTTACCCTTATGTTCAATTTTTGGAACTCTCAATGTGCTCCATTATTGAACCCTTTTGTTTGAGACTTATCAATTGGCTAAAAAAAGTGTTGCTTTTTGTATCCTCATAATGTGCTATCAATTCTTCTGTAAAAATTGCCCAAGTGATAAATTGTTTACGAGGGCAAAGCCATTGATACCATACAAACTGATTTGGTTCCAAATATAAAGTTGCAATACGTACCTTTTGTGTGTTTTGCACATTATTGAGATCGAAAAATTGCTCCATCTGTAATATCCATGTTGCGGGATCCTTTCCATCAAAATTCCTCATATCGATTTTTGGAATATGGTGCATCTTCAATCCAACATTAGAGTCTATGAAATCAGGATTAACATTTCCTTTGTTTGCATCATGAGTTTCCTTTACTCCCCTTTCACCATTAGTAAGTATTTCTTGTAGAAAAATTGTCAAATCTGCCTTCAAATCTGCCATGTTTGTCTTCAACTTTGTCTTCAAATCTATCTTCAAATCATCCATCTTAGCTTCCATGCCCTTTATCTTAGATTCGACACCATTTATCTTAGCTTCGGTTAGCTTTTGTGAGTGTGACATTTGTTGCACTTGTTCTTGTAATTTTGATAAATCATGTAGCATTTCTTCCTCTTCTTCATGAGTCATGCTAGATATTTCAGGTTCCATACTAGGTGTTTTCATTTTCTTTCCTTGGGTCATCAGTTACTGATAATAATTCTCTACTATGCCCTTTGAATTCCTTCAAAATGAATTTTTAAACCAATCTTAAGCAAAAATTTAAAAGAATCTACACACATTTTTTCACTTTATAGGAGCTCGATATTGCCTCTGATGTATCTCTGTACTTTTAGATCATCTAGTTCTGAAATTTCAACTTGCAGTAGCCCTCTGTGTCCTCTTTCCAATGCCACCAGTTTGATCCAAATTGGATTCTCCAAGGAAGAGTTATGCAAAATCTCCCACAGTGACTTGCTTATAGACTAGTTTAGTAGAGCAAACTTGTATGGCATACCACGAGTCACTGTTTCAACCTTTGGCTCTAAAAAAATACATACAAGAAATTACAGTCCGTCCTCTTTCTACACCTTCTTACGAAATTTCAATCTGATGCTCAAAGAGAAAGTTATGAAGATTTTCCCCAAGTCACTTGTTTGGAATGTAATTAAGGAGTCTGCAAGAAGACCAACTTCCTCATATCATATCTCTATAAATATAGTGCAAAAAGTTCTGAAATTCGGACCCGAGATTCAGCGCAATTTCTTCTCAAATGGGTTTTTTTTTAGCTTTTGAAACATCGCAGAAAAAAGTTATAGTGAAAATGACACGATGACCTGTTTGGAGTAGCGAAACCCTAGAGTCCAAAGCTCTGATACGAATTGTTATGAAACCAGCTCAAGAAAAAGATAGAAAAGATAGATCCACGCCTTATAATTCAGCCTCTTCGAGGGGGCAACCTCCTTTACATTACATAAATGAATAATTCTTCGATGATACAAATGAAAAAACCTCCTTTCTATATATAAGAGCCTAAGGAGTCACAATATAACCCAGCCGACCTAACAATAATAATATAAAGCCACAAAAATAACAATAGAGGGATTCCATGGGGCACAGTAATAACAATATGGGGACAATAGGGGTACAACAATATTAACAAGGGGTACAACTACAATGGTAGTGGGGTAATCACTAGTATTATAGGGACCCAACAAACATCCAAAGGTGAAGGTAAAATCTATCCAAAATATTTTCTAAATGCAAACTTACCAGCAAAAGTGTTGTCTATATTATAAGAGTGTTCTATATATATCGTATTTTCATCCCAGGGTGATAGATTCTTTTAATTGTATCTCCTCAAATGTTAAACCAAAGTACTTTTGAATAATTTTATATTTCCACTTGTATATGGAAGGAATGTTGTAGATATCTTCAACATCATGTCCATCTTCTCCCACAATGTATTCCAAATTTCACTGAGAAGTCTTGTTTCCTTGTATAAAATGATGCTCATTAGAATCCCAAAGTGCACCGAGACCTATCTAAATAAAAAAATTTCTTCTTCTTTCACATTGATGATCTCTTTATAGGGAAATATGATAGACATCTTGTTGAAAATATTAATTACCACAAACAAGTATTCATGTCACTTCCTAGTTGTTCGTAAACCTCCCATAAATTCTATGGAAATTCCTTCACAAGGATGATTGGGTACAGGAAAGGGATGATATAGACAATATTTCAAATTAATGGGGTTATTTGTGCAACAATTATCAATCCTCTTATGAACCTAGCTACCTATTCAATCATCTTAGGCCAATACACATACTTCTACAAGTTTACCACTTTCTTCCCTACACCAAAGTACCATAGAAACTTAGGGGTGTGATCTTGTGTAATTAATTTCATTCACTCAACTTTAAGAACCAATAAATTATCCATCCTATAGAGTAACCTATCATCTCGATAGTAGTAAAAAGTGTTGTCACCATCATGCACATTAATTTGGCTCTATAAATGGTAAATAACCTCCACGAAGTCCTCCACCGCTAAATATGCATCTCTATATTTATCAATGGCGAAAAGCATGTTCACCAACCTAGAGATCCTTGTTGTATGAAGAGTACTTGAGAACTGACCCATGAAATACTTAAGAATGGAAGAATACATACCTTCCTCCCTACAACAAGACCACTCCCATAGCATGCCCGCTCGATTTTTTCTCCACTTCAAAGGGCTATTGCAAGTTTGATAATGCAAAAGCTAGTGCTTGATTGATCTCATTATTTAACTACCCAAAGGACATATGTTGACTCTTTCCTCACTGAAGACTCTTTCCACTTATTGTTATGGCATGGAGTGGTGCTACTACTACTAAAAATGAGGATATGAACTTCCTCAAGTACTACGTTGCCCCAACAAAAACCTCAAACTCAGAAACTTTTGTAGGAACTATCCACTTCATGATTTCCTCCTTCTTGGAAAGATCTATGTTTAGCTCTCCTCCACCTATCACATATGCTAGATACATCAAATGTTATTATGCAAAACCAATCTCTTTGAGATTTTCCAGTATATGGTGTTTCTTTAATGTCTCTAACACGTTTGTTAAATATGATATGTGCTCCTCGCAAGTAGAAATGTATAACAATATATAGTGCCAATAAACAATAAAAAATGAATCTATAAAAAGATGGAGTATATCATGCATTAGCCTCACGATCATAACTAGTGCATTGCATAGGTAAAAGGACATGGCTAACCACTAATACAAACCATGCCTATTATTGAAGGTAATCTTTAAAGTATCTTCCTCTCTGAATGGAACCTATAAATATCCAAACTTATTTGGTAACCTTTAGACCTAGTACCATAAACATTGGTAACCTTCCACAACCATAGTAAAGGCCCTGATAAGCATTCATGACATGCAAAAGCTGCTAACAAGACCCATATCACATTTCAAATTGAAAGACCTTCTAGAGAGGACTTGTATGGTTTTTTTTTATGTATACATCATGGCATTTGAGCCTAGAATGCTTTATTTATGGCCCAAATTCTTGCTTGGAGGTAAAAACCCTCTACAAATTTTTTCTATCATGTTTTGAGGAATCATACACATTGATTTAGCCTAATAAGACTCAGATACATCCTAAATCACCTCCTTTCCTTCCTAAACCAAAGTGAAGGTTTCTCTTATAATATGGAAAACCTTCCAAAGATACTCATATCCCATGAAGATGACAAATATTTCATAGAGATAGATGTGTTTACTGGATAAAATGGATTTGTTTTCTTCCTATGGCCATGGTAAATTCCCCAAGACCTAACCTTGTGAATAAATTATTTTTAACCATAGTTAATCGGTAAGTCATTGCAATGATATGGAAAAGGCCTAGGATCAAAACTTTCTACTACCACTATAATACCAAGAGTATATACAACAACCTCCAAGTGAGATATATTGATATATTATTGCTTAGAAATATCCAGGAGGTCCCAACGCCACTAGAATGGAATTTATGCATGGTGTTTCCTACTCTTTGAGTCTTATTGGAAGAAGCCAAACATTTCCCTCAACCCAGGAGGATGGGAGAAGAAACCATGCTCCCAATCTCATGACTAACATGCAAAACATTTATTATCACCCATATTCCATTCTAAAGGCCAATAATCCCTCATAAATATCTCATGTAGTGGTTTTCAAACTCCTTCACTGAGGTTGAGAATGAAAAACTTCATAATATCCTTTTTCCTCACCATGATAAAACTTTATTTATGGTCCAAATTCTTACTTGAAGCTTAAAATCCCTCTACAAATATTTTTAGTGATGTTTTGAGGATTCATGCACATTGATTGAGCCTAATATGACTCAAATACATCCTAAATCACTTATTTTCCTTCCCAAACCAAGGTGAAGGATTTTCTTATAATACAGAAAACCTTCTAATGATACCCATATCCCACAAAGATGACAATTTTTTTATAGATATAATGTGTTTAGTTGATCAAATGCATTTGTTTTCTTCCTAGGACCATGTTAAATTCCAAGACCTAATCTAGTGGGCAAAATTTGTAATTTTAACCACAGTAAATCTATAAGTCATTGCAACAATATGGGAAAGGTCTAGGATCAAAGCTTTCCACTACCACTATAATACCAAGAGGGTATCCAACAAACCATAAGTTAGATATACCAATATACTATTGCTTAGCAAGAGAAGGGAGGTCCCAACCCCAGGAGATAGAAACCCCATAAGACCCCACAAGAATTGAATGTATGCTTCGATTTGCCTACTATTGAGACTTATCACAAAATTGTACGTTTAACTCAACCCAAGTGGATAAGAAAATAAATCATACTCTCATGAAAATTTCTTACCCATATTCCCATTTTAAAATACAAATATCCCTCATAAAAATCTCATTTAGTGGTTTTCAAACTCATTCTTTGAAGTTGAGAAAGAAAAACTTCATAAACGTTTTTTTGCCTCACTATGATCATAACCACGATTGCAACCACTATTTTCATTTCTAATGCACAAAAACATTTACCTAATTGAAATATGAATCTTACTATTACTTTTTCCAAATTAAAATCTAAATCTATCTTCATCATACTAATAATATGATTAGCCAATTCAGATGGTTGTTTATTAGTATTGCCCCGCCCAAATGATTGCCTAATTCTTTTTGGTGAGAGCTTTCTTAATTCTTTTTTGTGAAAGGTGAGATGCATGTAGGTAACGACTTTTTTAATGACAGGTGAGGTGCATCTTGGAAACGATTGTTAAAATTGAATTGGAGAGAAATTAAATTAAACACGTGTAATTTGCAACGTTGCTATTAGTACTTGTCTTTTATGCAAAAAATAATTGATTAATACATTAATATAATGAAAAATTTTGAAGAAGTTTAACTTAATAATGTTTTAAAGGCATCCCAAGTTTGAATTGATTCTAATTAGATAATACATTTAATATAATGGGGCAACTTTGTAGTGCAAATTTAACTTAATAATGTTTTAAAGGAATCACAAGTTTGAGTTAAACAATAGGAAACTAAGATTTGGTAAAAAATTGTATGATCAAATAAAAAAAATAAAAAAAAATCAAACTCAAAATGTATAATAGTTAAATTGAACCATATTCTAATGGGTTTTAAATAATGAAAAATCAAAATTTGGCTAAAAATTGTATTAAAAAATAGAATAATTAAGCATTTGTTTTTATTCAAATTTAGTGGGTTCTATTTTTAAATTACTCAAAGATATATGACTTCAGTTCATTACATTTTTCAATTATATATATTAAGTGTAACATCGGAGTTAAACAAGGTTGCCCCCTCTCCCCTACTCTATTTGGCATTTACATCGATAAGCTCGAAGGTTATTTAGAAGAAGCAGGGTGTGGTGGCACAATCTTAGCTGGGATTGTCATTATCCTTCTTCTCTATGCTGACGATATTGTTCTTTTGGCAAGGTGCCCTGCTGATCTTGATAAGCAGCTCAAGCTTCTTAAGGATTTCTGCTCTACCATGGGTATGACTGTTAACACAGAAAAAACAAAAGTTATGATTATCAAATCTAAGAAGGACACTTGCGCTAATTTTACGTATGACAATAATAACTTGGAGGAAGTGTATTCTTACAAGTACCTAGGAATTGAAATCCATCACAAGCTCAACTGGAACCTTAGCATTGAGAAAAGGATCAATGGGGGATGGAAAGCTTATTTTGGTCTTGAAAATAACTGTAAAACAGCAAACCTCGTAATGTGGGATAAAAAGAAGTTCCTCTTTGAAACTTTAGTCACTCCTGTTATCTTATATGGCTGTGAAGTTTGGGGTTGCAGCATCTCCAGAGAATCATGGAGGAAGATTGAGCAAATTCAGAAGCGCTTTATAACTTATAACCTAAAAATTAAAAGTAATACACCATATCCTATTCTCCTTATAGAAGCCGGTCTCTCTTCTATTGAGAGCCTAGCTATGCTCAGGTTTCTGATGTACAAGCACAAGCTCAATAATATAGACAATCATAGACTTCCTAAGCTAGCTTTAAATTCCAGCCAAAATCACCTAAGGCTTAACCGAGGATGGCATAAGGACACAAGGGCCTGGTTAAACTATTGGGAGATCAATGAGAACGAGGCTTTGCAAAACATAAATAACATTAAAGATATTGTTACTTCTAAATTCAAAGAGAAATTATGGTGTGAGAAAGATTTAGCGTCTAAAAGAAAATTAAGTTATTATAAGAAGGTCATCAACCCACCCTTGAAGATCAAAAGTATCTCTCTATTCTAACTAGCTCAAAAAAGAAAATTAATATAGCAAAGATTAGAACGAATTCTCATGAGCTCCATAGTGAAACTGGCCGCTGGGTAGTTCCAAAAACGCCATGGATAGAAAGGATCTGCCATATTTGTGAGAATAGAAGCATCGAGGATGAAAACCACTTCCTCTTAGAGTGCCCTGCATACAACCACATTAGATCTCAATTTCACAACCTTTGTTACAACACTGACCTCCCTAGCCTTTTACAATGCCAAAATTATAGTGAACTCGGAAGGCTTCTCTCCAAGCTTTTTGAGCATAGGAATAAAATTCTTAAATCAAAATAAATAATTTGTCTTTTTAGGTCCGATAGATCATTATTTGGTCTCAGTGGACGTTAACCATCATCATCATCATCATCATATATTTCATTCTTATGTGAAAGAATCCAACTCTCAATGAGGATTAGTAGGGTCTAATTAGGCTTCCTGTTTTATTGATGTGTATATCGTGATTCAATGGCCCACTATTTTTTTATAATTGTTGGTTAAGATTTTATTGATAGTGCATTAATTGGGCTTGTCTTAGACCATATTTTCTTAGAGTTTTCTATAAGAGAAATATATGTTGTAGCATTTTCCATAACCCTTCACTACTAGTTTGAATTGTATTTGGCTATCATGAGATGGTTCGGGATTTCAATAATACTATTTATTGGGGAATTTTCAACTTTTATTTTTTATAAGTGATTCATGTTTTAAGATTCAAGAGTTAAAAATCTATTATTATTAAATAGCAAAATTCAGAAAAAAGTTAAATTATTTACCTATATAAATTTATCATTCAATTTTTAATTATTATTATTAATAAATTGTTTAATTAGAAAATAAATTAATTATTAAAATATAATGTTTATTAAAAACATAAAATTTTAATAATTTATGTAGGTGAGTTTTTCAATCTTGTAAATATCATGTCTAAATAAATTATAAATCCAAAAACTATTTTTTTATCTAAACATATTGTTTCATTAAAAAAATAAAAAGCAAAAATATTGGTCAATATAAACCAAGTATTTACTAAAGATGAACTTTCACAGTGGTATTTATTAAGGATGGAAACTTTCATACGAAGTATTTACTAAAGATGAACTTTCACAGTGGTATTTATTAAGGATGGAAACTTTCATACGAAGTCATATAGGCAAACTACAAACTTTTAAAATAATTATTAAAACTACCAAAACCACATTAGAATATATATCTCTATCTACATGATTGCAATAAAAATCTACATCAATTGCTAAATTATCTTTGATGTTGTTTAGTCTATTGATATGATGGTGGCAACACTTTCCACACATTTAAAAAAAATCAATAAAAGCACGCGAAAACAAAGCAATAAAAATTTATGTCAATTGCTAAATGGTCTTTGATGTTGTTTTCTTTATTGATATGATGGTAGCAACACTTTCCATGCATTTAAAAAGATTTTTCAATAAGAACAGGCCAGAACAAAATAACCCATTAGTATTAGTTTCTTAGAACAAGTCACCAACATCTTGTATGCTATAACAAGTATCAATTGACGACAAGTAATTAATTATTTTATAATTCAATGATTAACATATAATAATATTTAATTAATAAAATATTAATTCATAATATTTTTGGTTATAAAATAATTGACATTAACAATATATAGATAATAGATTTATAATATTTTTTATAACAAATATTGTTATAATACTTTTTAAAATTAATAATCATTTACTATATAAATGAAAAATATTAATTAAATTTAAAATTTTCAAAAATTTATTTTTAAAATTTTCAATATTAAACTAAATATTTAATTTTTCAAAAATTTAATATACTTAAAAAAAATTCAGCAGGTGTAATAAGCATCATGTTTTTATTTCTCTATCATTTTTCATCTCATCGATTGGAAGATCATTGTATTTGGTGGCTGTAGTAGGTAGAAGTCGATTATGGTGAGAATAACTAATCATGAATCCCACAAACACATATTATATACATAAAAGCAATGCAGAACTAAAAGATGCTCGCTTGATTGGTCATAATTGAGAGACTAAACTAGAAGAAGTCCAACAGCGTTGAGGGTGAAATATTGGACTTAAGAAATGCATCATGGTCACGATTACAATCCCTTGAGTCATGGTCATTGTTCTTCCGAGTGGTGCACGCCATCGTTAGTAGAAGGAGGCTGTTAAGGAGACACTGTTTCCGACTGATCCATTTAGGGAAATGAGGAAGGAGAGTAACATTTTTCTTTCAAATGAGGTGTGTTTTTAATTCTTTCACTATTCGAGTTTGATTTTTTCAAATAAAGTATTTAATTGGTATGGATGAGGCTAAAAAATAGCCACCCCAAAAAAATTTCAGCGGTTTCCAACCTAACACGAATGTCGTAACAGCTGTCGCTGTAGCAACTGTTGATATCCTACTGGTGAATCTTACCACTAGGACGGCGTTTTTTTGTTTATTGTTTCTGAAAAATCTTATCTGATATTGTCTGCTTAACTACTACGCAGAGCTTATCCCACTATGTAGATTTATGCCGTCAGCAAACGTATGATTTTTTGTTTTTCTCAATAAGAAAATACTAAGAAAAAACCAACAAGCTTATTTTATGAAATGAAAAAACCAGCAAGCGTATAATATCCTCAACTAAAGAGCATTTCACCACTATTCGAGTTTTTCTGTGTTTAATATATCTGAAATTCTTATCTGATACTGCGTACTAAATTTTTACGCTATAAATGGCTTACGCTAAATACGGCTACGCAAGCAAAATTATTATCGTGTTCGATAACTAGCATACCACACATCGTAGCATTAAACGTTACCGGTGTATAGACACAGCTTTGAGAGTATTCCGACTGTGCATTTACAGTTGGTTCCAAAGAGTTTATCTGTTGACTTTTTGCTTTTTTTTTTTTTTTTTTTTTAATTTCTGTTTTCCACTCAGGTTCAACAATAATATTGAATGAAGAAATAATTGTTATTGTTACACCTTCCCACACAAATTGTGTTTACTAAACCAATAATGGTTATACCTTGCCATTAAAAATTAAACACTTGAATTTGTTTTCTTATATACTGCATAAACTATTTCAAATATGATAATAGACTAGGAAAGAGCCTTCATCAGATCAATCTCAACGTTCATGTGGAAAAAATGGATATTTGACCTTTGATGGCGGTGGTTGGATGCCCATCCAATTCCATTCGTGAAGAGACTGTGCCCCCGCGTTGTAGGATTTACCTACATGGATGTCGTTATCCTCCGAATCGATCTCTTCTCGACATTCATGGTCTTTGGGTTCTACGATCCGTTTCTGCCCTCTCGGGACCATGAGTTAAACGATGGCAAAATGATATTGATTATCCCATCATTCGTCCGATGCCCCTCGCATGGATCTCACTGGTTCTTAGTAGCAAAGCGAAACACCTTCTACAGGGTTTTCATTTTTGGTAAATTTCATATGTTTTTGGGTGTTTTTATGTTATGGTTGGTGTTGGTCTACATGCACATTGACATACTATAAAGCATATTTAGCTTAACCGCACCTTAATTATAAAGCATATTTAGCTTAACTGCACCTTAACATGTTATAAATAACATAAAATACATTTAGTTTTATTTAGATTTTATAATGGCATGAAATTAAGGTTAACATAGCTGGTTTATGTATTCATTTTTTTTTATCAATTTTGAGATACATAATTCATTATCTCCTCCATTTTTCTTAATTCTTGTAAGATTATGTAATTATTATTTTCGAGCTAGGTTTTTACCTATGTATGCTCTACTAATTTAAGATGTTATTTGAGCTACGAGGGGCTTAGCGAAGGTGCATGAAAAATCTTTTGTAGGTTTGAAGATCATAGTATTGGAAACAATTGAAAGATTGAGAGTGCCAAAATTTTTCACAAATTGAAAGTGTCGAAAACTGTTCGAGAATTGAATTGCTGAAAGAATGGGATTATGACGTCCTACCATTATCACTTCATATGATTACTACGAGTGGAAGCTGATGATTTTTCTCTATCTTAGGATCAAAGGCTTGTACTAGATAGCCATGGAAAGTGAGATAGAACCAATCTGAGAGGATGAGTGACATGGCTTATGGAAGATTATGTCTTTGTGTCTCGTGATATTCTTTACCAAGTCAAAAATATTGAGTCACCACATAAAATCTCAACTAGATTGAAAGGATTATATGGTGATGAAGATGACCTAGAAGCACAATATTGAGAGAGAGAGAGAGAGCTCGATATATCATAGCAGCCATGAAAGAAGTGAATAATTATTTAAAAAGATGGACAAATATTCTTGAGATAGTGTTGTGCATGAAGACTCGACTTCTTTTGTTGTTGATGAAGCGATTGTAGTTGAGAATCTTATCTTTTGTAATAACAAAGGTGTCACATATGAGGAAATATCTTCCTCCTCTAGTGATGATGACTCTGCTACAACTTGAGTCACTTCTTTTGAAAACATAGAAGAGGACTTTGATTCCTCTATTATTGAAGATGTTCATGATGCACATCTCATGAGGTCTCAATTTGATGATGCCTCACATAGACTCTCAGTGGTAGAGCCATGCATGCCCATGCATGCATCCATGAAGGCATTCCTAAAACCATGCATGCATTCCTAGAGATAGGCATGCCCATGTATGCTTATATGCACATGCATTTGATCACCGAATGCATTCATCAAGTTGTAGGAAATCCATATTGGTATGCAACCATGTATAAGGAGAATCAATGCCTGAACCAAACATGGGAATCGATACCTCTACTTTTGAAAGGGATGGTTGTTCCTCTACATCCATTTGCACAGAAGGACTCGACTTTTGGCTATGTACTTAGTTAGTGATCTCACCCCATTTGTTGGTTAGGCAAGAAGAAGGTTGCCATTGTTTTATCATCAACAAAGGCCAAGTGCAAAGGAGAAGACAATGTTGACATTCAAACACTTTTGCTACATCATTTATTTTTCAAGCTTGCTATCATTGTCCATCATCTAACTGTCAAATGGTGCAACAAGTAGAGTACATTGAAGTTTTGCAGAGATCTAGTGCAGTGGTAGCAGACAAAACATATTGAGATCCACGTGCACTACATTAGAGAATTGATTTATGATGGGATCATCGATCTGCATTACTGTCCCAATTTTGAGTAGACTACCAACATCTATGATAGTACTTTCATAGAGGAGATGTTTCACTTTTTGCGGGATCTTCTTGGCGGTAAGGACACAATTACCTAATAGTTGCCTTTCCTTTTAGTTTTCCATTGTATTTTGAGGATGATTTGTTCCCATTGGTGTTTTCCTCTCTTGTCTTTGATGCATTTTACAAGGGTACATAAAATGGCCTATTGTCGGGACTCATCCATATTACATCATGCTCACCTAAGTTATGCTTTGGGGAAAGGGGGGCAAGGGATGTTGGTGGTACATGCACATTAGCATAGCATAAAACATACTTAGATTTAGTTAGCTTTTATACTTAAATGTGGTGTACATGCACATTAACATAGCATAAAACCCACTTAACATTAGTTAGTGTTATTAGTTAGGCTTAGTGCTTGTATGCGGTTAATCTTAACTTAGTTGTTTTTGTATTGACTCTTTCATCAATATTTAGATACAAAATTCATTCTATTTTTCCATTTTTTTATCAATTATTATAAATTTATGCGATTATTCTACATCTAAATCTTTACCCATGCAAACGCTAATAATTTAACAACTATTTATCCTTAATGACTTCTGTGTTTCAAATATGAGATGTAATCAAGCTAGAATGGATTATGATTATGAATACAAACTAACAATGCCATAGTAACTTGATATAATAGTTCTTGATCTTCAAAGTGGATATTAGCTTAATTATCATGAAATTTGTAATGTATGATTGAAAATGATACAAATAAGAGCCACAAATTAGCAATCTCTCTGTTTTTTTTTAAAACGAGACTAAAAGGCCATAAGAGAGGTGGAACATGGGTAATCATAGGAGATGGAACATTATAAAGGTATTTTTAACGATTATACATCTGTTTTTGAACATTATGTAACATTAAATTAATTAATCATGTTCAGGGTTGGTAGTTTGAGATTTAAATTTGGAATTTTTCTCTTATGTTCTTGGGTTCACTTCCAAAAGATATATTCAATATATTATAATAATATTTAATAATTAAAAACTTAAAAAAAACATATAACACATGTTAGCATTCCTCAGTGTCCCAAGGCTAAGAAAGGAAGCCAAGGAGGTAACCTCAAACCAACTTTGGACTTGGTAGCTAGCCCTGCCAAATCAGAGAGGGCTCTCTCAAAAAACAATCTCACAGTCAATGAAAGTGACTGGAGAATATGTAGATCTTAGGCTAGGTATTTAGCACAAAAAGTTTTGATTTAGGGTTTGTTGGACATAAGCACTAGGTTTGAGAACTAGGTCAAGTATCCCAAATGATCAATTGCAAAGATAAGATGGGGCAAGGTAGATACAATCGGTGGCACAAAGTAAATTTTTCCTTGTAATATGGTGAGAGAAAAAGAAGAAGCAAAATGAGCATGTAAGTATGAATTCATTTTCTTAGAAGAGAAAACACTTATGTGAAAATCTCAAACAAAACATAGCATATTGATCATCTAATCTTCTTTAAAACTTAAGAGATAATCACCAGAAGAATATAGATGGATTATAGAAATACTTAATCGAAAAATGAATAAATAAAAATTAAGAAACACAGTGCCACAAATCACATCACAAGAATCCCATGAAAATAGATGCAACTACATATATTTCTGCAAAAATGTCTAATACAGTAGTCCAAGAGATGAGCTTCAGGCATCCAACCCCCTCAATGAGCTCATTATGGCTACTTATAGATATAAAACAAGATTCCCACTCTCAGGGGTCGAATCCTACTTCTTAGGAACTGATTTCCTACTCCTACCTAATCACTGCCACATCATAAGTAGTTAGAAACTACTTTCCTCTTTTACATATACTGATTTCAATTTGACTTGAAAGCATTTAATTACAAAATATCCACTCTAACCATCTTTATAAAATTCAATTACATTAGGTGAAAACACTTAGAAACTAATAACATCGAACAAAGTTAAGTTTTGACCATGAAAACTGGGAAACACACTTCCTCCATAGAAGCACAGTGCAAATTGTAGAAGCGCATTATGCAGGCACATAAGTGCAATGAACTTTGGGAACATTTTTTAATTACTTTGGTGGATCTCTGAGCTTAGTTGAAGGTTGGGACAGGTATCTTAGGATGTCTACCATACCTCCAAAGCTTGAAGTCAGAAAAAACACTTTTCCAGGACCACTTAAAACTCAACTTTCCACAACTACTCCCGAAGTGTAGTGTGGGACCAAAAATAGTGGCAGAAAGGTGAAATTTTAGTGGTTTTCGACCTTTTCCTGCAAATCCATGAGCTAACAAGATACCAAAGGTATATTTGTGAGATATACTAACCATAAGACACCTGTACATGTTTTCCATTTGTCATTTGGAGGTCTTGGGGAAAAGCATAGTGTGGGCACGCTACGTTTCTATAGGATGCCTTTTGCCAGTCATACAAAAAATAAAAAAAGTAAAAAACATTACCAAAATTTGTTTCCATTCCCATTTTCTGACATGGCTTCAAACAACTAAGGTGGCATCAACCAAGAGATCAAGATCATCTCTCTTCCTAAGCTTCTTTAGGCTCTTCTTAAGTTTCTTCTTCATGTTCTTAACCATGATTTGGAACTTCTAACCCTTTAAGTATGCATGTAAATGACTTAATGAAAAATATGATGACCAAGACACTCATTTGATGACCTATCAAAAGGAATGATAACATGAACATGATGACATTTTATGCTATTGAAAATGGAGGGAGTAGTAATGACACCTAGAATATGAATCAAAACTCATTCGACAATCAAGAGGTATCAAATTTTATTTGAAAATATAAAAATTTGACCTAATGGCCCTATCAATCACAATGGAAAAAGTACATTTAATTACTAAAAATAATGAACACTAACAACACAATTAAGACATCTTAGTAATGTTGTTATATACATATAAGAAAGATGGAAAAACATTAAGAAAATATGCCTAAGGAAAAATTAATTAATCCACATGTAGTTTCATCTAATATATATTCATGAGCACTCTTTCCGCACTGAATCACCTACTCTACATATATAATAAGCAATAAGGAAACATCAGAACAATGCATTTGCGTGTCTTCTGGTTATTAAAACATATGACAGAAATCAGACATGTTAGAAAGAGGACTCATTAAAATAATGTTCTTACTTTGATATTAAAAAAAATTTGAAAACAATGTGAAAAAAGAAGTTGTCCTTTTTTTCTCCAAATAGCGTTTCACTTTTTTTTATTAATTAAACCACGATTTATTATATTCCATCGAAATATTAAATATAAGTTTATAATAAGTGATCTTATATGCTTACATATTTTAACTACCTTTATTAGGTTTTCTAGAACAATATTAGAGAGATGAGTATTTTTTTGGTAAACAATGCACTAGTTTAATGAGATGATTTTTTGGAGGTGTTTTTTCATATAAGTATATTATTTGGTTGATTTTAAGAAAAATAATAATAATAATAATTTTATTAGGTTATGCTATTAACTATTATAAGTAATGTTATAGAGAAATTATTTAATTTTAATGCAACAAGTGTGTGAGAATAAAAATTAAAAAAATTAAAGTATGTTCTTTTTTTCTTTACTCTGTCTTTCACCAAAACCTCCACCTTAGGATTCCTATGGCTTAGGAACATGCACTTATTGTTGACATGCACACACTTTCAAAAAAGTAACATGTGCATGTTACAATTTGCATATGGAGGGAGACATAGGGATGTCGAAAGGAAGTGAGAGAGAGAGAGAGAGAGATGGGGGAAGAATGAAAGGGAGAGAGATATAGAAAGAGGAAGACATGGGGTGGGGGGGGGTTGGGAGAGAGAGATGGGGGAATACTGAAAGGGAGAGAGATGTAGAAAGAGGAAGACATAGGGTGAGAGAGAGAGAAAGGGATAGGAAAATAATAAGAGAGAGTGAGGAGGGACAAGGGTTGAGAGATATTCTCACACAAATTGTCAAAAAAGATCTGGTAAAATTTTGCATTAGATGTAAAACCTCCACATGAGGGATTATTTCTCCATAGATTTATGGATCTGTAAGTTACTAATTATTTCATATGAATGAAAATTATGGTCATGCCGAAAATAAAGAACAAGAAATAAAAATCACAAACCACAAAATAACAAAATATATAACTTGGGAAACCCTTTCAAGGGATAACTGAAATGGAAGGTGAGACCCCTGTGCTATCTTTCACTGAATAGAAACTAGATGCAAGTATGAATAAGTAAGGCCTATGGCCCGTGGGCTACTATAGGGTAAAAATTCTTTTGGTTTGGTCTCCCCCCATCCACCTTCACCTATTATGTTCACATATGGAACAAAAATGCAATCAGATATAATGGAACCTATTTTCCTCCTGGTGGCTCGATTACAACACAATCTGATAGTCTACAAGAGCTCAGGTTTGACTTCTCCAAATTTTAACTAGAGTTACAATATTGACTTTTCTAGAGATTAATTCATTATGATCATGTGGCTATCTCATTTTCCATGAATAATGGGGGTTGACATCGTATCTTGTGAACTTGTGGTGGTAAAAATAGGAAGATCAACTTTCGAGTGGCATAACTTTTGCATACCAACTCCAATTGAGAAAAGTTTTGTGTCATTGGAATTTTCTCTGTGTAGAATAAAACAATGAGGTGCAAATCTTAAGAAACAAATATTGAAACTATAAGAAATTATTTAATGTCTCAAACTACTCCCTTAAAGTTTCAAACCCCAATTTTCCAAACTAAGTATCAATGATAAAAATGGTCATATCTGTTGATTTCTCCACTTTTTAATTCTAAAAGAACTAAGATGGATAAAAAGAAATATAATTATTAAATTTGGATCCAAAATCCCAATTTGTGAGAACCCAAGAGCATGCTACTAAATGAGGTGGTGAAATTGTTCCTCCATCTTTTCATGGGTGTAGCATTTATCCCTGCTTGAAAGTTGCCCTTTTAACTGAATCTAACAAAGATCATGTTGATATTATCTTGTAGTTTTGGGTCTATTTTTGAAAAATAGTATCTTTTTGAAGATATATTTGAAGGATTCAAATATTATGTCTATGTATAGTATTATAGGCGACTATTCTAGTTTGAAAATTCGTACATATAGAATGAAGGTGAATATTCAATAAAAAAAACGAAATTTTATATTAACACTATTATATATATGTTAAAAATAACCAAGTTTTTAACCAAATGGGTAAATACTCTTTTTCAAAGAATAGCCAATTTGTGAAATTCCACCCCTAAGAATTTTCCTGGTCTTCTCCTAACTCAATTTGAGCATCCAAAGCCAAATCCTCTACAAAATGTAGTGCCTATTCCTCTTCCAAATATAAAATGGAAGGCTCATATAGTTTTATATCCTCCACATTCAAAAATGGTAAATGTCCATGTATGGGGGTATATTGAGTCTAAAGGCATTATCTCTCATCATTTCTAGTATCTAAAAGGGATGATATCATAGACTGTTTATTTTCTTAATAGGACCATGTAGGCACTCATTGTTCAACTGGAACCATATTTTTTTTCCCACCTTGAAATACTTCTCTATTTTGTGTTCATCATCCATAGCCTTATATTTTTCCTATGAATTTTTTTAGTGTTGCATGTACCTATATATGGATCTTCATGACATTTTAAATAATATTTTTTGTCCTTAGATTATTCCCTATAAGATCCTTCCTTAATACTCCTTTCTACCCATATGCAATATCCAAAGGTGAAGGTGGGAACTATCCAAAATAGTTTCCAAATGAAAATTTACTAGTATAAGTGTAGACTATATTATAAGAGTGTTGTATATGTACCATATTTTCAACCCAAGTTTGTGCATGCTTTTAATTGTAACTCTTCAAAAGCTACACAATAATACTGTTGAATAATTTTATCTTTCCACTTGTCTATGGATCAAATGTTGTAGATCTCTTCAACATCATTTCCATCTTCTCCCACAATTTATTCCAAAACACACTACGAAATCTTGTGTCCTTGTCTAAAATGATGTTCATTGGTATCATAAAGTGCATCCAAACCCATCTAAAGAAACAAATTTCTTCTTCTTGCACATTGAAGGTCTTCTTATAGGATATAGGATATACATCTTGTTGAAGTTATCAATTACCACATACATGTAGTAATTTCGCTTCCTAGTTGTTTGTAAACCTCCCACAATGTCTATGGAAACACCTTCCCAAGGGTGATTAGGTACAGGAAAGGGATGATGTAAACCATATTTCCAATTACTAGTCTTGTTTATATAACAAAGTACTCATCCTCTTATGAACCTAGCTACCTATTCAATTAGCTTAGGCCAATACACATACCTCTACAAGTTTACCACTTTATCCCCTACACCAAAGTGCCCTACAAACTTAGAGGTGTGATCCTATGTAATTAGTTGCATTTGCTTACCTTTAGGAACATATAACTTATCCATCCTATAGAGTAACCCATCATGTAGATATCCGTAGATAATTTTTTCACCATCCTGCACATGACTTTGGCTCTGTAACTACTATAACACCTCCTTAACGTACTAAATTACTAAATATGACCCTCTATATTTATCATTGGTGAAAATTTCCATGTGCATCAAAATTTCCAAAGTTGTCATCTTTGATGTGGGCAACCTTGAAAGCATGTTAGATTACCCATTTGTTCTTCCCTTATTGTACATCACCACTAAATGAAATTACTATAAAAACCCCATGCACTTGTAATTATTGGTTTGTTGTAGCTTACTGTAGTCCTTTAGGTACTATAGTGGCTAGTGTTTTCTATGAACTATTATCACCTTTCCCTTCATACATTGTGTCCATTTGTTTAGATATTGTACCAAGGAATAAAGATCCTTGTTGTATGAAGAGTAGTTGAGAATTGCCCCATGAAATACTTTAGAATGGCAGCATACATTCCTTCCTCCCTAGAAGAAAACCGCTCCAATAACATACCCACTCAATTTGGTCCCCACCTCAAAGGGCTATTGCACTTTTGATAATGCCAAAATTTGTGCTTGAATGATCTAGTTTTTCAACTACCCAAAGGACATCTGCTGAATATTTCCCCACAAAAAACTCTTTTCTCTCATTATTATGGCATGGAGTGGTGCTACTACTACAGAAAATTAGGATATGATCTTCCTTAGGTGCTACAAAAATCTTGACCTTAGAAACATTGGTAGGAACTAACCACTTCATGAATGCCTCCTTCTTGCCTATCACATACCCTAGATACACTAAAGACTATTATGCAAAATCACACTTTTTGAGATTTTCTGGTAGATGGATTTTCTTTAATGTCTCTAGCCCGTGTGTTAAATGTGAAATATGCTCAAGTAGCAATCTATACCAATATATAATGACAACAAAAAAGAAAAAATGAATCCATAAAAAGGTGGAGTATATCATTCATTAGCCTCATAATAATTTCTAGTGCATTGAATTGGTAAAAGGACGTGAGTAACCACTAACACAAACCTTACCTATTTTTGAAGGTTGCCTTCAATTTATCTTCCTCTCTGAATTAAACCTATAAATATCCAAGCTTAAGTCTATCTTAGAGAAGTATTTGGCTTGCTACAACTGATCCAAGAAATCATCTATCTTGGGTATGGGGTATGGGGCACTTTTTCTTAAGCATAATTTTGTTTAATTCCTTGTAATTTATACACATCTATTATGCCCCATCCTTTGTTGGAATAATTATAATGAGGGGCACACATGATGATGTACTTTATTGAATGATACCTTGTACTAGTAACTATTGCAACTATTTCTTCACATCACACACTTCTATAATGGATTACCTATATAGCCCAATGTTTGGAAATGGGGTGTCTAGAAATAGTTGGAGCTCATGCTCATGTTCCGTCTTTGGGGGTATCAATTTAGGCTACTTGAACACATCCCTCTTTTCCTATAAAAACTGTTCTAGATTTTATTTTTCTCTCTTAGTACACCCCTCCATAGATGAATTTTCTCTTATTAACTTTTCCACAAATTGATTTTCCATTAAAAATAGTAAAACATAGTTCTTTCTATAACTAATTAGTTTCTTGGCATATTTGGCACTTATAAACTAAATTATGGCCTTTCCCTTATGCATGTTGATGGTCAACGATTTTCCATCCATGATGAGGAAACGCTAGTTGTTTTTCCACATGAATATTGTATCTCACATGTACCTATAGGGACTTCCAAACACCCCTCCACATACATTAATGGGAACAACATCTAGTCCTACTTCAATAATAAAATTAGCATTGGTCACAAATCTAATTTTTCATTGTTTTATTACCTTTGTTTTTGTATCCTTTTTACCCATCCCAATGTCTATCAGATTGAATGACCATGAATTATGAATCCCAATTTTTTACTAGCTCTATTGTAATGATATTTTTCCATAGTCTTTAGTTGAACAAAAAATCAATCTTTGTATTCTTAACATATATTATATATAGAAGCGTATGGTATTTTTATTTTCATCCAATTGCTAATGGCTACTAAAATTCATCTCCTTCCAAACTGACGTATAGACAATATTATCATCAACATATAAGCTTCTTTCAACCTATTTGCTCAAATCATTGAACATGACATTCTTCTTATTTTCATATATCTTCATGTTATTCAAGTCAAAATTTGGATGCAATTTCCAAAATTTCTCCTCTCTATGATTGTTAATCTTATAGTGCTTGCAATGGTTGCTTGGATGTATACACTAATGTGATCCAGTTATTGTTTTCTTATCCTTTGCCCCATTCCAATTCTTCTTCCCATCATTAAAATAATCCTACTGCTACATCTTATTTCACCCATTGTATTTTCCTCTCTTATAGCCTATGTTCTCTAAGTACTATGCACGTACAAAACCCTCATCCACTAATCTAGGTTTGAACAACATTACTTGCTTCTACATATATCTTTGTAGGTCCCCCAAATAAATGAGGAGTACATATGGGCTCTTTGGTGAGATACCAAACATTATGCCCATATTTATAAATTATTTAGTGTAACCATATACAATCGACCCTTTCTTTTATCTATTGTAATGCCATTGAATCCACTTTTCCTCTACATGATCAAGTGGGTAAAATTATGACTATTTGAGAGTTTTGAAACCCCATCACTTAGCCATTGGAGGATATCCCTCCAATCTCAAGGCCTCCATGTGGCTTTTCCACCATGTTAGGGAATAACGCTGTAATTTTGACCAAACAAATGAAATCTTCTATTCTTCCTCTATATAAAAGGGATTTCACCAGGGGAGCAAGACCATACCACATGGGTTCATATTGGAGGATATATATTGAGAAAAAAATGACATAATATATTGGGAGATATATAGGGGATAAAGGGTTTTTATATTGGTAGGTATAAAAAATGGAGCTCAAAGTTAATGAAAAAATATAAAGGGGTATAAAAAATGTTAATGAAATAATGGATACCGACAATATCTAGTGGAAGTAGGGGATTTTTAAATTGGTAAGGTGTACTAGGTTCCTATTAGTAGGGGGTTAAATAATGTGATTTTAAAGGGTTTTTTCCAATATGTAGTCAAATTAAGGGTATTTCTTAACATGACATGAATGCACGTGATAAGTGGTGGGCTCCAGTATTGCAGCAATAATGCTGCAACTCCTGGGACTCCCTTCTTTACTTTTATCAACCCAGTAGTTCGTAACAAACTGGAAGCGACGGTGTTGTATGCACAAGTACTAGCTCTTGCCGCAGCTGTCACTTGGTCAGCTGGCACAAGTCCGCTAGGGGCTCAAGAAAAATTCTATGAGTTTTGAGAAGAAGCTTGTTAATTGATGGATGGAAGCTAGTCTCAGAGGGAAGCTAATCTATTTGCAAAAAAGAGATTGAAAAATTGAAGGAAAGCGCAAACCCTAGCAAACCCTAATTCTACCAGCTAGTCCTACTAATGCAAGAAGAGAATGCAAACTACTAAAGAGATGCCATTACTTCTATGAAGGTAAAATACATGTGTCTAGACTACCTCTATCTGAAGAAAACATCTTTTTGTATTTTTGATTAAGTCGTCAGTTTCATCATGCATATGCTTTCACTGTTCTTGACTGTGCAGGGGTGGATCAATGAGGAGAAATGCTTGGAAGAGGTCGAAAAGGTTCATAGAGGGTCGAAGGTCTCCCTAACACCCTTCTAGAGAGTTTCACAAAGTTTGGCTATCAAGAAACCTCATTTGTGAGCTTCTGCAGGAAGTCTGCAGGGGTTCTACAGGATGTTTAGGAATTTCTGCAGGATGTTCAGAAATTTCTACAGGATGTTTAAAAATGAGATTTTGGAGGATGGGTGAGTGAGGGAAGATGAAAGAATGGATATGGAGGTAGGATAGGGGTCTGAAGTGGCCTAGGGACTGGTGGATGGAGCGGTGAGAAGGTGTAGATGGCTGAATTGGCTCAAAGAAGGCTGAAACAATGGTTGCAGAAAAAGGGTAGGGTTACGTGAGAAAGAGGACAAATGTGAGATGAGGAACCTAGTTAGGAGATGGAACAGATGGCTCTGATGATGCTTGGGTGGATGAAAGAGTGGTAGAGATGCTCTGCACTGTGTACTTTCAACTGAGCTAATAAAGACTTGCAAGTAGTCAAAGTCCTAGCTAATCTAATCTAGCTAACAATAAAGTGGATGAACAACAACTTTATTTGAAAGAGAACCATATATATCAACTATGCAGTGAGACATTTCAGCGATCTGAACACATAACCAACTTCTGTAAATGAAAACAACACACTAATGATTGCATGGCAAAGCAAACTAGTGTTTTTGTTTGGGACAGCACGATTAGTTCAATTACAGCCCCTGATCCAATGAGGAAGAGGTGAAACCAAAAGTGTTTGTGGGCCCTTTTCAGGGAGCTTTTTCCTGTTATCATCCTACCAACCTATTCTAAACACCTGAAGCAATTCTAACCATAAACAGTGACCTAGTTAATCAACACAACTTAATCTGCCTAACAAAAATACGTTGCAAATGCATAAAAGGAAAAACAACGATGCATAAAGTAAATATAGCAATACATAAACGAGGCCCTAGCCTCTCAGGTTGGGCCCAACCCTGAGAGCTACGACTCCTATAGAGAACTCATACTTGATATAAAATAGGACTGCTTATCATTATCAAAAAATAGTCATCAGTGAAAAGTTATGCCAAAAATCGCTACAAGACAACGATATGAAAGTGACAGCACTGTAGTGCAAAAAAATGCAATGGTTTCAAAATTCCCTTACGAAGGCTGAGGCCTTCTCATTTATACACCACGAAGGCCCTAGCAGGCCTCCTCAATCTAAGGGACTCGGTTGTCCAAACAATTAGTAGACAGTCCCTTTTCCAAAATCTACTTGGTTGTCTTCAAGATCTGTTTTTGGTGTCGTGTGAGCTTGGAGTTGGGGGTGGAGATCCCAAGGAAGGGCTATTTAATGTCATAGACAACCCCCTATGTATCCTCACCTCAAGCTTGGCTGTCACTTAGCCCATGATTACTTGGTTTTGCTCCAACATGTGTCAACAAACCTGAAATAAGCACGTGTTGGCCACCTAGGAAGAGTGACCACCCTTATTCGTACAAATGACATAAACATACTAAAACATAATGCATAATCTATGAAAAATGGAGGATTGAACAAGGACTAAACAAGGATAATCAGGCAAAATGAGCCCAATAAGTTACGCAATTTGGGGCTCATCATCACCCCCCTGCTAAATGGGTTGCTCATCCTCTGATCAACTAGTCCAGCTCCTCGTCCTTAATTGCTTTGATCACCTCCCTCACATCCCAAGCTTCTGAAGTAGTATCCTCTTCACTGTCATGGAATCTAGCCTTCCTTTCCACCTCTTCCCACTGCTTATGCTCTTCTTCTTCTGTGCCTCCTTCTAACAACCCCAAAAGCAAAGGTGGACTTAACTTGAGGCCTATCCAGCTAGCCTAAAGATTCCGCATAGACTTTTTGTAGAGAGGCACTCGTGCCAAGGCCTCCCTCATTCTAGTTGGAGTGTGGTATTACCTGATTTTGAGGCTGTGGGACAATGTGTTCCACCTACGGGTGCAAGCATGAACACAGTTGTCCCCCAATAGTCGCTCCATATCCTCAAAGTGTGATATGGCCTGAGCCTGTCGATCCATGTACTCTAACAGGGCCTGAGAGTTGGTTGCTAGGTGCTGGTGGGCGGATATCAATGCTGAGGGGTCCCCTGGCTCTGCTCTAATCAGCAGTGGTTCCTGTAGTTCCCGGTCCATGACATTTCAGACCTTTGCCGCTCTCTTCTCTTCATGGTTTAGCCATGAGGTCAGTGCCATAAGCTGCATGTCCCCTACTGCTATGTTGGGGTCCCATGAGGTTATGTTGGGAAGGGCCAAATTACGAAGGTAGAACTCTGATACCTTGGCCTTTTCTTCTGAGGAACTGTTGTTACATAAGTCCATGAATTGTTGTGGGTTTTGGATTTGAGTGATACCCCTCTGTGCCAACGTGTTGATTTGAAATTGCAGCCACTGATCCCTGAGGTATAGGCCATAGGATTTGGCCGGTTGCCTACATTGTAGAGCTTCCAGATTGTATCTCTAGGCCTACTTGGAATTCCCTTTCCTGTAGTTGCCGGTTTAGTGCCTCAAGTTCAGCTTCCATTCCTTCTTTTCCTTTAGGCCCTTCTGTGGTGTCCTTGGCTACTGTGTCCTCTCCTTTCCTCTGTCCTTGTAGCTGTAGCTACACTCTAAGCAGCTCATTCTCTTCTCGTAGCTTTGCCTGTTGGGAGCTCTCCACATGCCGTACCCTTGCCAATTCTCTTTGGGCTTCCTTGAGATTTTCCTCCAGAGAGCCTATATCTACCACCCCCTTGGATTTAGCGATCTTCATCCAAGTGTGGGTTCGTACTCTTTCTTCCTCTAGTGCTAGGAAAAGTGGCACTGTGAATTTTTGAGAAATGATTTTCCTAGCCTCTAAGAAGTTATAATAAGAGCCCAGGCTAGGCTGGGGGCTTGGTTCCATAATTGTATCGGCCTCCTCTTCCTCCTGTGATGACTTGGCTGCTTTTTCTTTCATCTTTTTGGTCTCTTTCAGCCTAGCCAAAGTTTCATGTAGAGCAGCCTTGGCATCCTGTAGAGAGGCCTCCGAGTTCAATTTCTCCATCCTTTCCTTCCATGTGGATGTCTTCGGGCTTCCCCGCTCGTAAGTGATGGATCCCTTGGAGGGGGACCTCTCCTTTGGTGTGGTAGGGGTGTCTACAATTGTGATTGGCTCTTTTAATGGAGGCTGGGGTCTGCCAGTCTTAATCCTCACACTCCTTCTTGCCTTAAAATATAGGGGAGGCTCCCTCTTTCGCTTTTCCTTCTGCTTGGGAGATGTGCTTAGGGTGGCCAGCACAGCTACTGCCTCCCTAGCTAGAATCTCGGCCGATTTCTCCTTCTGTTGCCCTTTCCCTAGACTTCCTGTAGAAAGTCTTGTAGTGGCCGTTTTCTGGCTTCCTGTAGAAGCAGTTTTTGGACTTCCTGTAGAAATGGCCTTCTGGCTTCCTGTAGAAGCAGTTTTTGGACTTCCTGTAGAAATGGCCTTCTGGCTTCCTGTAGAGCTAGTTGGCACTGTTTTGGCCTACTTGGCTGGGAGTGGCTTTACCTTTAGCTTGGCTGTGGCTGCCTTAGGCGTGCCTTCACTTGCTTGGACTTTTTCAGTCCTTTCTGCCCTGCTCTACAACCTTTTCTCCCTGGGTGTTTGTGTCATTTTACCACCCACTATTTTGGCCTTAGCGGCTTGGCCTTTCTCTCGTGTCTCTTTCTGTCCTTGCTTTGGTGGTTTGCTCGGGGTTTCCTGACCCTTAGCTTTCTTTTCTGCCTTAGTGTGATCCTTCTCCTCGCTGCTGGAGGAAGTGAGCTCCTCGGCCAAAATTCGGATGTCATCATCCTTAGACATATTTCGAAAAATTTCCCAAGAGAGAGGGACAGTGTAGGTATGGAGTGCATCTTCCACGAGGAGCTTGATAAGCCCATGATGGGCCAACTGGTCTGGTGTTCCCTCCCTCAGCTTTGTGGCACACTCAATCAAGGATTGCAGGAGGAAGTAGGGGATGCTCAATTTTTGTTCTGAGGGCAAATCCATTTGGTGCCTGAGTTCAGTTAGCAAATAGAACCGCCCCTCATAGGTAATATATTTCATAATTACGAGGCTAAATTCGCTCCAAAATCGATGTAGGCTGGTTCTTCGGACCCCATTCTTATCCTTTGAAAACTATTCCTCTCGTAAGAAGAACTCCTTTTTAGCCTTTTGGCCCAATTTCCTCTCCTCTTTATCCTAGGGTACCCCCATCAGTAGATCAGTGACTTCGCTAATGAGTTGTGGGGTGAGTCTTAGGGTCAATCCTTTGAAGTTGATAGTGGCTAGTGTCTTTGATTTCGGCTTCAGGGACCTTAGGAATTCCTCTGTGATTTCATCATTATGACCTTGAATTTTTTCATAGAATGTAATCTAGTGTGCACGGGAAATAAGTCTACCACCTCAGGAGTTTTTCGTAATTTCTTGGAGTCCGAGGGTTCCTTTCTAATAAACCCTCCTGGCATGGTGAAAAATACTCTGTTTTTTCTTGCGCTTTGAGCAGAAAGGGAATTCTATGTGTGTTTCCTTCTTAGAATGTCGGTATCTGCAGGCCACTTCGTATCAATTCTTCGGTTTTGAAACTTGACTACCCATATATAGAAGGACGACTTGGGTTTTCTCTAAATAGAGTGCAGAGCTATGTTTCCAACATACACATAATCATGTAAAATTCACAGTTTTTTTCACCGGTTAGCCTTGACAGTGTCTCAACTTCTCTACAGGAGGAATTTAACTCAGGACTCGTGGAAAAAATCTTGGATGCAAACCAACGAAGACAATTTCATGCAACCATAAGTAAACTGCTTTTGGATTCATAGACAGACTTGCTTTTAATTTTTTCTACCCCAGCACGTCGAATTCACCACCTTTTGAACTATTTTGCATGGAAATGGTGTGTTCGGGCCTACCTCTCTGAGAATTTCCACCCTCGACGTGAACACTCGAAGCTTCTTCGTAATGCCAGGTTTCCTGTAGCGCACCTTCCTGTAGAAAGATTTTCCGGATTCTGGAGGACGTCACGGTGGTTCTGGATGAGTCTAAGCTGTGGAATGATGTTGGAACATACCGAGAAGCTTGGGGTAACAACTTGCAGAGGAGGAGGATGCATACTCGGCTGCAAAAATAGTTGCAAGTGCGAATGACAACAATTTACCATGATTTATTCGACCAGCCAATTTGAATTGCTGCGGAATTCATGGCGCGGGGGTGAGCTGTCCAGGCTGATCCATTGGTCGACGTCATAGCCATCATTCCTCAGCATGTCTCTGACCATTGAATCTTTCCTTCTGCATTCACCACCACCATTTCTGTCACATTGTCGATTCTCCCCGACTGGACACTTCCCACGTGTGAACTGCCTGTCCTTTTGGCATAACCAAGCTCATTCGGATCCTACGAGGCCATCCAACTGGCTGTCGGTGGCCAGTTGACTGGCCAGCAAACTTGTTCAATCCACCCATTTCACAATCATGCAAATTTTAGAGTATAGTTCATGAAATTCGACGAATAAGGTTAGGCACTTACCCGTGCAGCCGTGGACATGGTTTGCAGGCTTCAGGACGTGGAATGCTAGATTTTCTTGCTGCTGCTTCGTGCACGGGTGCTGGAGCTCCTCTTTCATTGGCTGATGCTAGATACAAGACCTTGAGACCTAACCCTCTGGTGGTGAATGCTGCATGCGCTGGCTTCGTTTGATGTGAGCTGTTGTTGTCTCTATGGTATGTGCTCCAGCCAGATCAAATGCTACAGGATTCCTCTTGGACATCCTGTAGCCGTTTCTCCTCCTGGGTGCATATTGAAACAAACACAATTGCATTCACGGATGAAGGGTCCTAATGGAGCCTTGATAGGGAAAGTGTGTGAGCCTCTGCATGCTTTATTTTCACTTGAAAAAAAACAAATTTTGATCTGAGAAAACATGATTCTTGTATGACTGTGCAGGTATATTCAACTAGATGATGGCAATGGTGGTGGAAGGAGATGAAACAAGTGGAGGATGGAAGAAAAGAGTGGTTGCATGCCTCATCAATAGATTTCAAGCTTCAAATCCCTCTCCATAATCGATTCTGGCCTGCCCAAAGGCTCTACAGGATGTTTCCTGTAGAAATGTAGAACTCCTGTAGAAAGTCCTGTAGCTTCCTGTAGAATGTTGAACCATGACTAGATTGTGTCTGAATCCTAAAAAAAATGAGTGTCCATGGAAGGAGTGTATGTGAGGATGCCTGGTAACTTGGTAGGGACCCCTATCCTTGTGCTGGGATGCCTCCTTTCTGCATTGTATTCCTGCAACCTACAACAATTTCCAGGGATTAAACTTGCTTTTTTCTCTGTTTCTTCCTTCTTTTTTCTTTTTTTTTTCTTCTGTATATATTTATATTTTAAGAGAGACAACAGGGGCACCTCAATGAGGTTTTCACCCCTACTATTTGCCTTGTGCACCTTAGAGAGGTTTTCACCCAAGGGTTTTTTTATTCAAATCCTTTATTTTCAAAGAGACAGCAGGGGTGCCTCAATGAGGTTCTCACCCCTACCATCTACCTTGGGCGCCTCAGAGAGGTTTTCACCCAAGGATATTTTTTTTTTTTTGATATGATGAGGATCAGGGTGTGGTCAAAACATAGGCAGAACCCTTCTCTATTACCCGCACTGATTTTTCCACAGTTTCGATGAACTCCTGCCTCGAAAGGGGTTTCCTGTAGATCTTCAGTCGATGCCCATTGACGAGCATGGGGATGGATTCTTCATCAATGGTCCGGATAAGGACGAAACCATTGTCATTGCACTTCTCCACTGCATATGGTCCTAGCCATCTTGTCCTCAGCTTCCCTTTGAAATCCTTATGTCTGGAATCATACAGCAGCACCCAATCTCGCGGCTGGAATTATTTTTCATTAAGGTGCTGGTTATGCCATATGTTCCTCTGAAGTTGAACCACTTCTGAGTGGAGGAGGGTCTGCATTCGGTGTTCATCTAATCCATTCAGCTGCAATAACCTTTCATGTTGAGCATGGATGAGATCTAGGTCCAGCTGAGCTTCCATCCTCAATGTGTTGTACTCGAGCTCAATTGATAGCAAAGCTCTCTTCCTGTAGAGCAGCTCATAAGGTGTGAAACTAGTTGTGGTCTTCCAAGTGTTGTTGTAGGCCCAAGTGGCCTCAAGCAGGCAATCTGCCCAATCCTTTCTGCTACTACTCGCCACCTTAGTCAAAATCCCTTCTAATGCTCTATTAGTGACTTCCACCTGCCCATTTTCTTGAGGATGATATGCGGTGGAAGTCCTATGCTTGATCTTGTGATGAGCGGGAAAGTCTTCAATTAAGTTGGAGGTGAACTGGCTTCCTTGATTAGTGACTATCTCTCTTGGGTAGCCAAATTTGTAGAAGATGTTTTCTCTTAAAGACTCAGCCATGTTTTCTTCTGTCGCTACTTTGATTGCCTTCGTTTCTACCCAATTTGTTAGGTAGTCTATGTACACAATGATGTAAGACCTTTGCCTCAAAGGAGGGTTGATAGGACCCACAAAATCCATGCCCCACTTCTTAAATGGCTCAAGGGTCACTTGAGGTTGGAGAGGCATTTCGTCCCTTCGATTTGGTTTCCCCATTCTCTAGCATCGGTCACATTGGCTAATGTATCTTCTGACATCTTGATGAAGAGTGGGCCAATAGTAGCCTGCCTGTAGAATTTTGAAGGTAATCCTCTTTGCTGCAAAATGGCCTCCATGGGGTCCATTGTGATAGTTTAGGAGGATGTCAAAGGCTTCCACCTCCCTAACACAACAACTTAAGATCTGATCAGGGCCAAGTTTGAACATGTTGCCCCCGATCCAAGTGAATGAGGCACTCTTCCTCATGATTCTGCTCTTCTCCTTTGAGGATAGATGCGGAGGGAACTGTGCTGAGACCAGGTAGTTTGCTATATCAGAAAACCATGGAGAGAGTACTGAGATAGAAAATAGATGTTCATCTGGCATCTGGTCATCCACTGTTCTTTCTTCACCTGCAGGTAAATCCAATCTAGACAAGAAGTCAGCAACAACATTTTCTTTACTTGGTTTGTCAACGATAGTCAACTCAAACTGCTGCAACAAAAGTAACCATCTAATAATACGAGCATTCACATCAGGCTTATTCATTAAATATCTAATTGTAGTATGATCAATATATACAAATGTTTGATAGCCAATGATGTAGTGTCGGAACTTGTTCAGGGAATGGACCACGGCCAGGAACTCCTCAGTTACAGTATAGTTCATTTCTTCCTTGGATAGGTTTTTTCTGACAAAGTATATGGCATATGGAAGTTTTTCCTCAACTTTTCCTGAGGCTTCCCCTATGGCTTTATTCGAGGCATCAGTGTGGATGTGGAAAGATAGGGCCTAGTTTGGGCCTCTCAAAATTGGGGCGGACACTAACTTATCCTTCAACTCATTCAGAGCCCTTTGACAGTCGTTAGTCCATTGAAACTCAACATCTTTTCCTAAGAGGCCAAACAATGGTGAGAATAGCTTACTAAAATATTTAATGAATCATCTATAATATCCCGCTAAGCCTAGGAAACTCTGAACATCCCTTACCTTTTGAGGAGGTGGAACCTTTTTGATGATAGCAATTTTGTTAGGATCCACCTGTAATCCTTGGCGAGAAATGGTATGACCTAACATGGTCCCTTCAGTCATCAGGAATTCACATTTTTCAGGGTTGAGGGATAGGTTCATCTCAATGCACTTGCTTATAACTTTTCCCAGGTTGGACAAGGCTTCTTGGAAGCTAAACCTGTAAGGAGTAAAGTCATCCATATAGATTTCCATCGAGTCATGAACCAGCTTGGCAAAGATGCTCAGTACAGCTCTCTGGAAAGTGGTAGCGGCATTGCATATCCCAAAGGGAAGGACTCGTAAGGCAAAGGTACCCCATGGATAAGTGAAGGTGGTCTTATCTTGGTCCTCTGGGCTGATTTGGATCTGATTATACTTGTTGAACCCATCTAGGAAAGATAAAGACTTCTTTCCTACCAGTCCATCGAACACTTGATCTATGAAAGGCAAAGGGAAGTGGTCTTTCTTGGTGGCTTTGTTCAGTTATCTGTAGTCTACACAGATTCTCCACTTACCATTTTTCTTGGGTACCAACACCAGAGGGGAAACCCATTCGCTGTCCGAGATGGGGTCGATGAATCCTGCATCCAACAATTTTTGCACTTCTTCTTTAACAATGTCCTTAAGGGTTGGATTCATTCTCCTCTAAGGTTGCCTGACTGGTTTACAGTCCTCTTTAATGTAAATATGATGGGTACAGACCGAAGGGTGGATTCCTTTCATTTCCTTGTAGCTCTAGGCAAAAGCCTCCAAATGGCGGTTCATAAGGCTACATAACTCCTTTTCCTGAGAGGGAGCGAGAGAGGAGATGATCTTTAAATTTCTTTCAGGGCCAAACTCCACATTCTTAATTCTGAGAGTGGTCGGATCAGTCACACATAGGTCCACTAAAGCACTGCCTTGGGTATCTTCCACCAACTCTTCCAAGGATAGTGCACCGGGGGGAGGATTTTAGATTAAGTTCTCAATCAAATCATCCATGATCTGAGGACCTCCGCTGGTGGCCTCCACTATGCATAATGGTGTAGAGTAGACCTCATCCTCATCTCCTTCTTCCAACTAGAGGGGTAAGTCATGTTCTAGCAGAGGTTGGGCAGGAGGGTATAGGACAAGTTGTTTGGACATAGGTCCATTTTTGATGGTCATGCTTCCTGCTCGACAGCTGATGTAAGCATCCACAGTAGCTAGCCAAGGCCTTCCTAAAATGAGGGGATATCTAGTGAGTTTTGCCTTTGGCTAAAGGACCAAGAATTCCGCAGGGTACTCCCAGGAATGAAGAGAGACAAAGACATCTTCCACAATCCCTTCGGGAGTCACGGTGGAGCAGTCTACCAACTGCAGTACTGTCGAGGTCTTCCTTAAGGAACTCTGAAGGTTGAGCTTAAGCATGGTGTCCCTGGTCATCACATTAATGACAGCCCCTAGATCAATCAAGGTGTGGGGGATGATGGTGCCATTGATGTGAAAATCAACTACAAGACTCCCAGGGTCCAAATACTTTGAACAGATTACTTTCCCCAACATAAGATCGGACAGTTATCCTATGACATTGATAGTTGAGGCATCTCTCTTTCACCTGCCTGGGTGCCTGAAACACTTCTCCTTAATCAATTTGTTGTATATCAGTACATCTTTGATGGCCTGGAGAAGCGGTATTTTCACACACAACTACTTGAGTTCTCCCAGAAGCTCAGTCTCTTCTGGGTTGGGTTGTGTGGTTATTGTGAGTCACTCAAGAAAGGGTGGAATGGCTTGGGGTTCACTTTCCTATTTGTCTTCCTCCCCCTCTAGGGAGGAGGTTGGTGCTTTGGAAGGACCTTCCCAGATCGCAGGTTCATCTCCTAGATCTCCATAGCATAGGTAGGGCATGTTGTCTCCCCAGTATATACCTGCTGGGTCTGTCTACTGTTGGGGTTCGGGTTCGGTTGAGCAGGCATCTGGGGTTGTCTTGGAGGAGCAAGAGGTAATGGTTGTGGCTGAGCCGGTGGTGGAGGAAAAATGGCAGGAGGAGTGTTGTATTGGGGCCTCCAACCTAGTTGAAGTGCATTCCATTGAGGTTGTGGCTGGGCATGTGAGTGAAACGATTGAGGAGTAGGTTGAGTATGGTATGGAGATGGATAAGGCCATGGAGGAGGTGTGGACCAGGAAGGATGAGCAGGGGGGCCCCAAGAAGGTATACGAGCGGATTGGTTGGGGTGATAATATGCTTGGGATGTCCCTTGCATCCTCTGCTGGTAAGGTCTGGGTCCATGTGGCCACCTTTGGTTGAGGAAGTAGAGAGGTTCAGTTGCCGCCTCAGTCCCTAGGTACATGGCTTTAAATCCAGGCAAGGTAGGGCATTGGTTGGTGGGGTGGTCTTCCTCACAAACGAAACATACCTCTATTGAGTGCAATGGGCACTCATTCTTAGGATGCTTCCTTGCGCATCTAGGACAAAAAATGCCAAAGCCCTCTCAATTTTCCTCTTTTCTTTTGCTTAATTTGGGAGGTATCAAGTTGCATGGCAATAGTCTGTCTCATCTCACTCTTGAGGTCTTCCATCTGGTTAGCAAACTCATGCTTGGAGAAGGTGGTACTAGCTGAAAGTGGATTTCCCCTACCTCTCTTTCGGGCCGCCCTAGAATGGTTTTTAAACACAGTCTTTATGTCCTCATAAGGTAGTTGGTAGATGTCCCCTCCAGCCAGCATGTTAAGGGTGTCTAGAAGGTCTTCAGGGACTCCTCGGAGCAGAACCAGCTTCAGGGATTCCGGGTCAAGTGTGCACCTGGCTTGTTTATAAATAAGTTGGAACCTTTCCTCATAATCTTCTAAAGACTCATCGCTTCCCATGGTCATCCGAAAGATTTCTCCCTTGGTTTCCTTGGACCTACAGTAGTCCTAGTATTTGGCATTGAAAGCTTGCTGCATCTGAGCCCAAGTGGTGATACTATTTCTAGGTAACCCCATGAACCATCGGAAAGAGTTTCAACTTTTTCTTGTCCTCAGCATAGTCTTAAGTTCAACAAAGGACAAAAAACTCAAACAAGAAGGTATAAGGGTCTTTAGTAGTCAATCCATGGAAGTGAGGTAAAGCTGAGGGACTTATGTTTTTCATTTTAATGTTTCCATTGGGCTCTCAGATGGGAAAGGCACCTTCTATTCTCTCATCTTCTCTTCTACCGTTTAGGTTTTCAGCCATGGCTTCCCGACGAAGTGTTCTCTAACTCTTCTTCTGTTATAGGATCTTTGTTTATCTTAAGAGGTTCACCTATAGGTTCTTCTGGCTCACTGTCACCAGAGAAGAGAGAAGGTTGACTCAGTGATGTGGTGGGGGTGTTGGGTAAGAATTTTCCGATTTTATCTCTGTTCCTACGAGGCATGAAATGGAAATACTTTTGATTGCTTTTTTTTTTTTTCTTTCTTGTACCTGCAAAACTAAAATAAATTGAACTGCAACTAACTATCTTGTTGAAATGAAAAGGTGGAATTGAAATGAAAATAGGGAAGGACTAATCTACTTTGCATAATTGAAATGCTAAGCTACGCTTGCAGAATTGAAATTGCGGAATTGAAATGCTAAGCTACGCTTGCAGAATTGAAATTGCGGAATTGAAATGCTAAGCTACGCTTGCAGAATTGAAATTGTAGAATTGAAATGCTAATCTACATTTGCAGAATTGAAATTGCAGAATTGAAATGCTAATCTATGAAAGTAGGAAATGTCTACTCTACTTTTGCGAAAATGAAATTGCATAATGGAAATGAAATAAACTAATTAGTAGAAGGTTGTAGGAGAAAATGGAAGAAAATCAACAATCACCAATACTCTAACGCTTCCCTGGCAACGGCGCCAAAAATATGGTGGGCTCTAGTATTGCAACAATAATGTTGCAACTCCTGGGACTCCCTTCTTTACTTTTATCAACCTGGTAGTTCGTAACAAACTTGGGAGCGACGATGCTATATGCACAAGTACTAGCTCTTGCCGCAGTTGTTACTTGGTCAGCTGGCACAAGTCCGATATGGGCTCAAGCCAACTTCTATGAGCTTTGAGAAGAAGTTTGTTAACTGATGGATGGAAGCTAGTCTCGAAGGAAGCTAATCTATTTGCGAAAATAGATTGAAAACTGAAGGAAAGCGCAAACCCTAACAAACCCTAATTCTACCAGCTAGTCCTACTAACGCAAAGAAGAGAATGCAAACTATTGAAAGAGATGCCATTACTTCTATGAAGGTAAAATACATGTGTCTAGACTACCTCTATCTGAAGAAAACATCTTTTTGTATTTTTGATTAAGTCGTCAATTTCATCATGCGTATGCTTTCAGTGTTCTTGACTGTGCAGGGGTGGATCAATGAGGAGAAATGCTTGGAAGAGGTCGGGAAGGTTCAGAGAGGGTCTAAGGAGTCCCTAACACCCTTCCAGAGAGTTTCACAAAGTTTGGCTATCAAGAAACCTCATTTTTGAGCTTCTACAGGAAGTCTGCAGGGGTTCTACAGGATGTTCAGGAATGTCTACAGGATGTTTAGAAATTTCTACGGGATGTTTAAAAATGGGATTTTGGAGGATGGGTGAGTGAGGGAAGATGCAAGAATGGATATGGAGGTAGGATAGGGGTCTGAATTGGCCCAGGGACTGGTGGATGGAGTGGTGAGAAGGTGTAGATGGCTGAATTGGCTCAAAGAAGGCTGAAACAATGGTTGCACAAAAAGGGTAGAGTTATTTGGGAAAGAGGACAAATGTGAGACGAGGAACCTAGTTAGGAGATGGAACAGATGACTCTGATGAAGCTTGGGTGGATGAAAGAGTGGTAGAGATGCTCTGCACTGTGTACTTTCAACTTAACCAATAAAGACTTGCAAGTAATCAAAGTCCTAGCTAATCTAATCTAGCTAACAATAAAGTGGATGAACAACAGCTTTATTTGAAAGAGAACCATATATATCAACTATGCAATGAGACATTTCAGTGATCTGAACACATAACAACCTTCTGCAAATGAAAACAGCACACTAATGAATGCATGGCAAAGCAAACTAGTGTTTTTGTTTGGGACAGCACAGTTACTTCAATTCGAGCTCCTGATCCAATGAGGAAAAGGTGAAACCAAAAGTGTTTGTCGGCCCTTTTCTGGAGATTTTTCCTGTTATTATCCTACCAACCTATTCTAAACACCTGAAGCAATTCTAACCATAAACAATGACCTATTTAATCAACACAACTTAATCTGCCTAATAGAAATACGTTGCAAATGCATAAAAGGAAAAACAACGATGCATAAAGGAAACATAACAATACATAAAGGAGGCCCTAGGCTCTCAGGTTGGGCCCAACCCTGAGAGCTACGGCTCCTATAGAGAACTCGGACTTGATATAAAATAGGACTGCTTATCATTATCAAAAAATAGTCATTAGTCAAACGTTATGCCAAAAATGGCTACAAGACAACGAGATGAAAGTGACAGCACTATAGTGCAAAAAAATGCAATGGTTCCAAAAGTCCCTTACGAAGGCTGAGGTCTTCTCATTTATACACCATGAGGGCCCTAGCAGGCCTCCTAAATCTAAGGGACTCGGGTATCCAAACTGTTAGTAGACAGTCCCTTTTCCAAAATATGCTTGGCTACCTTCAAGATCCATTTTTGGTGGCCTGTGAGCTCGGAGTTGGGGGTGGAGATCCCGAGGAAGGGCTATTTAATGTCATAGACAACCCCATATGAATCGTCACCTCAAGATTGGTTGTCACTTAGCCCATGATTGCTCGGTTTTGCTCCAACATGTGTCAAAAAACCTGAAATAAGCACGTGTTAGCCACCTAGGAAGAGTGACCACCCTTATTGGTACAAATGACATAAACATACTAAAAAATAATGCATAATATACGAAAAATGGAGGATTGAACAAGGACTGAACAAGGATAATTAGGCAAAATGAGCCCAATAAGTTACCCAATTTGGGGCTCATCGATAAGTCAAACGTTGATTGAGTGAAGCCATTGTGCTCTATATTATGAACACTAAAATAAACTTATAATTGTCGCAACTAATTAGTTATCTTAAAAATGTCAATCTCACCTTGATATGGCTTGATGTTGAAATTTGCTTCCATTTTGAAGAGGGACTGTGAATGGTTCACATGAGTTGAACTAGGTTGACCATTTTTGGTTTATTTCTTCGTCTACTTCTAAGTTTCTTATCAATCTCTTGATTCCTCCTTTGATCAAAACTATAGTTGAGAACCCTCATATTCTCCAAATAGCTTGAGTTTAATGGTTAGGGGCACCATAAGGACGCTCACATTATGGTTTTTATCTACCACTTGAGATTTTACGCAAACATACCTCTGTTATGTAGGATCATGGGTGTTATTCATAGATTATTGGGCCATGACTAGGGTTTTGATATTTTTACCTTAATATATATGGATCTCCTACTAATACAAACAATATACCCAAAGGAACCTACTCTAATATTGATATGGTTTGTAAATGACCATGCATATTCCATTGGATAGCTCATCATAACATATATCATAAAATTATGTTTAAAATATGAAATCTATATTATGAGGGTTTGTTTCTTCTTATATTTATTAATTTATTAATTATTTACTATTTCATATGGATGAAAATTATAATCATGAAAAGAATAGAGAACAACAAAATGAAACTCATAATCATTTTGAGAGGAAACACAACTAGAAGGTGAGGTAATTGTGCTCTCTCTGTCTCTAGATGGAAAGTGGATGCAAGTATATAGAAGTGAGGCCTCTGGCCCATGGGATGCTATACTCCACAAATCCTATTTTTTTTCTCTTTCCCTATCCACTTTTTTGTTATTCCACTTATGTATGGAACAAAATGCACTTGAATAGAATTGAAACACTTTTCCCCCTAGTGATTAGGTTATAATATAACTCAATAACCTACTAGTGGTTAGGTTTGAATGCTTCAACCCTTTATTAAAGTTGAAATATTGACTCTAGTCTTGTTCATCATGATTACATATCTAGTGGCTTCTCCAACAATAATTGGGTTTCACATGGCATCCTCTTGAAATATTTTGGTGAAAACAGGGAGGTCAACTTCTAAGTGGCATAGCTTTTGCATATACACTATGGTTGAGGAAATTTTTATGCTACTAGAAAGGTCTCTATGTTTAAAATATCATAAAATGGTGAGGCACTTAAGAAGAAATTTTTTTCTCAAGTAGATAACCATTTCATACCTCAAACCTCTCCCAAAAGTTTTATAACCCAATTTTCCAAAATGGGTTCCACTGGTAAAAACGACCCTGTGAGGTAATTCCTCCATTTTTTTTTTACAAGAACATCAATATGAATGAATAATAATATAATCATATGCTATGGATCAAGTGGGGAGGGAAAAGAAAATGAAAGACTGGGGGTTGGGAATAGGAAAGCGAGAGAGTGAGAAAAAAAGTGATCGAGAAAGTGGGAGAAAAATAAAAGGATAGGGAAAGGGTAGGGAGAGAGAGGAGGATCTTAGTGAGAGAAAGATAGAGGGACATATGACGAAAAAATAGAGAGAGAGGTAAAGTGGGGATAGAGTGGGTGGAACATAGAGAACAAGAAATAAAGAGAGTGATGAGAAATGAAGAGATAGGAGGGGAATAATGAGATGGAGAAGGATATAATCTAAGGGATAGGGACAAGGTGAGATATATAAAAAGACAAAAAATGTGGTAGTGTTGGCCCGCCAACAACTCCCCTAAATTTTGGTCAAAATAAAGGCTCTTGATTGGAATTTATGAAAAAAAATCCTTTCTAGTTATACTCGATTTCATCTTTACTATGGTGGTCAATGGTTTCTTTGATTGGATTTTGTGATTCTTGCTCCTTTGGAGTTTGATCATGCCCTGGTGCATCTTTCATCTAGATTCTTCGAGTTATTGCTTTGGTTGTTTGGTTTTGATAGATTCTAACTGATGCTTTGAAATATTTTATTGGCTTTCATATACTCTTCCTCTAAGTTTTCTAGACATTGAATGTTATAGCTTTTTCATAGCATCATTCACATGTTCCTATATGTACATGTTTGAATACAAATATTTTTACATTTTTAAAATTTTATACGAAATTTATTATATTTGTAAATGACGTAAAAATAAGCATATATATATAGAGTGTAATATAAAAATATTTATATTATACCTAATCTACACATAAGGCAGGTTGAAATAAGTATTTGTAAAAACATATAAAACAAATTTATAAACCATATAATGTGTGTTTGCTAGCCTTATACTATGTTTTATGTAAACGACAATGGTCATTTGTAAAAACCATACATACAGTTTGTATTACGTACAGTGTTTTCACTGACTACAATGGTGCAAATGTTTGTATTACATAGTGTGTTTTCACTGATTACAATGGAGCAAATGACTCAAGGTGCGAATACCACAAGAAACATAGGTTATAAAGTGACGTGGAGAAAATGGAAATGCATTGATTGTGCAGACTCCAACTGTTGAACCTCAGATGATATTCATACTATAGGTTATAAACTCACAAAAGAACGAACACGAAAAACTGATTACAATGGAGCAAATGACTGAAAGTGAGAATACCACAAGAAACATAGGTTATAAAGTGTCGTGGAGAAAATGAAAATGCATTAATTGTAAGACTCCAACTGTTCAACCTCACATGATATTCCTAATGTATCTTATAAACTCACAAATGAACGAACATGAAAAGAAGAAACCTTATAGTGCCTTTCCAAAATATTTCAAAACGGGTCACATGGTCAACCATTTTGTATTACAAGAATTATATATGATACCCATGAATCTCTCTATGATGAGAAATGTAATTACGAAGGCGAATGTTAAAAAAGAACGACCAAGCAAGGCTCATGTGATAAACATGAAACCCACAAGACAACACGACAATAAAGTGAGGCATAAGAAAAGAAAGTTTGAAATATATTCACGATGATTAAGCATGTAAAGGGCCATAAATATAAATTACGACCATGTGGCAGAAACTGGCAGCAACCGACTCATCTCAGAATTTAGCTAGACATCTCTCGGTTGTATAGCTAATCAAATTTTTCCATGACAGACCCAATTCTCCCAAAATTTGTTTAAGAAAATTTTCAGTTTATACTTTATATCGATTTGTATGTTTATATTTGGCCTGTGTAACTATTCAAGTGCTGAGGAGATATTTCAATGAGCATGAGCAATGAGCATACTTTTTGTAGTCACTCTTAAAAAAAATCTCCAGGTGGTTAACCTGTTTTTATTTTGTTTGTGCAGATGTCTAAATACTTATTGCGGAATGCAAATGGCTACGGCTTATAGCTAAAACAAGACAACAATCTGAGAATTGATACTTTGCATTAATAAAAAGAGAGTACATATATCGGAGTTCGTTTCTACACTTTTCTATCATGTTTGATCTACCTTTGCTGCATTATCATTCCTATACCCAAAATATCTGTACTTCCGTTTTACAATATGAGTATTTTTTTAGCATCTAAGTGATAGCATTATAGAATAGCTTCAAGCCTAAGAACTTTACATATTATATAAAAAAACAACAGTTTAGCATCTGAAAAAAAAAAAAAAACAAAACTTCCATAAGTATCTCGTTTGTCCTTATATTGTCTTTTAAGAGTAGTTGATGCTACGTGTGTTTACCATGATACCCTGTTTGAAAATTTAGAAAAAATACTTACTTATTTCTTTCGAAATAACAAAGCTTCAATAGAAGGTCTGCTTTCTAGTTTTCTTCTCTATATATGCTGGAACTGAATTTGATTAAATGTGCTTAGCATATTTTTTATACTCTTCATCGAGTTTGCAAGTATGGGGATGCAATTAGTGTTCTCCTTTACCTAGTCAATGAATATTTTTGCATCTCCATATAACTGTATTTTACCTAGCCTTAGCCATTTTGTCACAATAAGGACTCCCCATAATACTGTAATATATGCTTTGTTGTTTGATCCCAATCCACCCTCTCAGCAGAAGTGGAAGCAGTTACCAAGCTCATATGACTACACCACACTTGCATTTCCTTTTATTACTTTCTCTATCAAAAAACCTAATTGGATCTTCTTTCCAAATGTCAATGTATTTACATTTTCTCAATCTGTTTATCTTGTTCACGAGCCCAACTTTGTTGAAAAAAGCAAGGGTCTTAATAATGTCTTCTATGGCAATCACAATTTTTTGTTAAAAAATCCTACCATGCCATATTATCCATATGATGTTAAAGGAAGAGACCTATAATTCCTATAAGATGAGAACCATGACAGAGGACATTTGACCAAGGGTTGATTTGTCCCAACAATAGGAAGCTTCATTTCCTCCATGACCTCATCGCATATCAAATTGCATATGTACATTTCATAAACATATGTTTCGTGTCATTTGGCCCCCTCATACATAGAGAGGATATACCAAGGCCGATGAAACCATGCTTTTGTAAGTTGTTCCATGTCAAAATGCGGTCATATGCAACGAGTCAACAAAAACATTTTAACTTATTCGGGAGATTCTAACTCCGTATAGCCTAAAGATTCTTGTTACAATTAAAAATCCTTCCAAACATTGGCAGCTTCAAATAGATATCTTGGACCATAGGATGGTTCTTTTTCATTTTCCCACCCTAAATCATGCAGTTGAGCTTATCACTAAGAGTGATTCCAGCAGAACAAAGTTGCACAATGTAGGACCCTCATTCCTCATAGTATGTCTTGGGTAAGCATAAGTCTTCCGACCTACTCCATAGTTAATGATTAACAATTTTTTCCCATGGCTGATCTGATGCAGGAGGATAATATAATTTTTGTGTTTGAAGTTCAATAAATGAAAGGAGAAAGTGTGATTCCCTATCTTCCCCATGATGGCATCTAAGCCAATTTTTATCTTGAAACCATCTTCAACCTCCCAACGAATAAAACCCAACATCCATTGAAGGGTGTTCATCATACTTCTCCATATGTATGATATAACTATTTTCTTCTTTTCGCTGTTGCTTATCCATGAGGAGAAATTTTGGCCATACATATATTTTTCCTTTATGATGTGTGACCATACACCATTCCTAGCCACTACCCTCCACATGTTTTTAATAATCAAATCCCGTTTAAATGTGGAAGTACCAATGAACCCCCATCTTCCTTCCTCGACTAGCCTTTCTAATGCTAACCACAAAACTAGATGAATCTTGTCTTGTAGTTGTGATCTAGCCCATAAGAAGTGGCTCATGAGAGGTTGTATCATGTGGATGACCTCCTGTGGGAGTAAATATAGGTGCATCCAATAGACCGAAATATTTTGGAGCACCTATTTTAGCATGATCTTCCTTCCTCCGATCGAAAACCACCTATACTTCCAATTGTCCAGTTTTTTGTGAAATCTTTTGATTAGCCCTAACCAATCCTGGTTGCAATATCCATTCAGTTTCATATTAAACCCAAGGTAGGTGAAACCTTAATCAATGTTTGAAGATGTGACACCCAACAAGTCACATATTTCCTTTGTTATCACCTCCTCTCTACCATCGTGTAACAAGATTGATTTTCCTTCATTCATAAATAAACTAGACACTACACCAAATGATTTAATGAGGTCTTAAATGGTTCTCCAATCTCCCATTGAAGACTTCCCATCGAATTAAAGATCGTCAAAAAACATTAAATGAGTGATGACAATTTGTCTGCCTACTCTGATCCCTTTAATAATTTGTTAGGTCCCTATACTACTAGTGTGACCCCTTATTGTTATTAGTAGATCCCCCTTATTATATTGTTGTGCCCATGTAGTCCCCATATTATTATTATTGTGCGACATAGAATCCCACTATTGTTATTATTGTGCCCTTACATTATTATTGTTATGTCAGTTTCGATTATATTTTGACCCCTTAGACTCCTATATATAGAGAGGAGGTCTTGCCATTTGTATCATCCAAGAATTGTTCATTTGTGTAATGTAAAGGAGGTTTCGCCCTCAAAGAGGCTGAATTATAAGGTGTTGATCTATCTTTTCTATCTTTTTGTGAGTTGGTTTCATAACATTTGGTATCAAAGCTTTGGATTCTAGGGTTTTGCTGCTCCAAATAGGTTATTGTCGCATTTTCGCTATAACTTTTTTTATGCGACATTTCAAAATCTAAAAAAACCCATTTGAGCCGAAATCGTTCTGAACTTCAGGCCTGAATTTCAGAGCTTGTCTCGCTATATTTTCAAAGATATGATTTGAGGAAGTTAGGGTTTTTGCACACTCTGAAATTACATTCCAAACAGGTGACCTAGGGAAAATCGTCATAACTTTTGTTCTGAGCATCAGATTGAAATTTTGTTAGAATTTTTAGAAAGGGGGTTACCTGTAGTTTTCTGTATATCGATTTCAAGTACTAAGGTTGAAATAGTGACACGTGGAACTTCGTACAAGTTCTCTCTACTAAACTAGTCTATAAGCAGGGCATCGTGGGAGATTTGGCATAACTCTTCCTTGGAGAATCCAATCTTGATCAGATTTGCGGGGTTAGAAAGAGGACTCAAAGTGCTACTACAAGATGTGATTTTAGATATTCGAGATATGTAGTTATAGAGATACAATAGATTCAATATCAAGCTCTTACAAAGTGAAAAAAAGGTGTGTAGTTTTTTTAAAATTTTGCATAAGATTGGTTTGAAAAATTAGTTTGAAGGAACTCAAAGGGAATAGTGAAGAATTATTAGAATTAATTAATGCCCCGAAGAAAGAAAATGGAAACACCTAGTAAGCAACCTGAAAGCTCTAGCATGACCCATGAAGAAGAGGAAGAAATGCAACATGATGTATCAAAATTACAAGACCAAGTACAACAAATTACACTCTCACAAAAGGTAACTAAAGCCAAGATGAATGGCGTGGAACCTAATATGAATGGTGTGCAAGTTAAGATGGATGGTGTGGAAGCTAAGATGGATGGCATGGAAACTAAGATGAATGGCATGGATGCTAAGATGGAAGAATTGAAGATAAATTTGAATAAGTTGCTACAAGAAATGGTTACTAATTGTGAAAGGGTAGTAAAGGAAACTTGTGATGAGAACAAAAGAAATGTTAATCATGATTTCATAGACTCTAATGTTGGATTGAAGACCCAGCATGTTCCAAAAATCAATATGAGGAAGTTTGATGGCAAGGATCCTTGAACATGGATATTACAGATGGAGCAATATTTTGATCTCCATAATGTGAAAAAGACACAAAAGCTACGTATTGCAACTTTATATTTGGAACCAAATCAGTTTGTATGGTATCAATGGCGCTCTCGTAATCAAATTGTCACTTGGGTAATTTTTATGGGAGAAATGATAGCACATTATGAGGATACAAGAAACAAGACCTTTTTTAGCCAATTGATAAATCTCAAACAAAAGGGTTCAATGATGGAGCACATTGAGGACTTCCAAAAATTGAACATAAGGGTAAAAGATACTCCACAGTAGCATAGGAATGATGTGTTCATAGGGACTTTAAAAAATAATATTCAACATGAGGTTCACCTTTGGGAACCTGATTCATTAAAGAACACATTCGGGTTAGCAAGAAAAATGGAAAGAAAAATTATGGCAACCAGGAAGCCTACCACTCACAACTATAAAGATGGAAGTGTTGTTGCCCCTAGCCTTGAACAACCTACAAGGTTGAAACCACAACAATTGGAAGAAAAAAGAGCAAAAGGGCTTTGTTACAGTTGTGATAGCAAATACAGTAAAGGTTATAAGTGTGTTGAGAAAAAATTATTCTACATAGATTGTAAAGAGGAGGAAGAAGAGGAACAAGAACTGTCAAAAGAGGAGGATATAATATAGGAACAAACCCTAGATAAAGAAGAAATGAATCCAACCATATCTTGTAATGCATTGGTTGGAATTACCACTCCTCAAAAACTATCAGATAGAAGGACATATCAAGAAGAAAAAGGTAATAGTGTTGATTGATTCAGGAAGTACCCATAATTTTATTCATTGTAAGATAGCCAAGAATTGAGTTGCTTCCTATATCCAGCACCAGAGTGTCATGTGATGGTTGCAAGTGGAGGAACCATAAATTGCTATGGAAGGTGCCATAAGATCAAGCTATCCATGGGAGAATATGTATTGAATAACCCAATGCTTTCCGTTCCAATGGGTGGTGTTGACGTTGTACTAGGAGTCCAATGGCTACAATCCTTGGGTACAATAGCTTTTAATTTTCAAGAAATTCTCATGAAATTTTGTGTGGAGGGAAAGGAAGTTGAAGTAAGGGGTATTACAGGGAAACCGAGAAAGATAATCAACTCTAACAGTATGAAAAAGGTTCTAAAGAAGAAATAAAGACGCATAATTTCACAATTATGTTCGCTAGAGGTTCCCACATCGAAATCATCTATTTATCTAGATCTCCAAAAAGTATTGGAAAATCATTCCAAGGTATTTGAGACTCCCAAAGGCCTCCTACCTATTTTTGATCATGTTCATGCTATTCATTTGATTCCAGGAAGTGTTCCTCCAAACATCAGGTCGTACAAATATCCCTATGCCCAAAGGAGTGAAATTGAATGTACGGTTGTAGAAATGCTAGAGGCTCGTATAATTCAACCTAGTCAAAGTTCTTTCTTTGCTCTAGTAGTACTGGTGCATAAGAAGGATGGATCATGGTGAATGTGTCTGGATTATAGGGAGCTCAACAAGATCACCATTAAAGATAAATTTCCCACTCCTATCATTGATGAATTATTGGATGAATTGCATGGATCAATTTACTTCACCAAGTTGGATCTTCATTCAGGATATCATCAAATCAGAATGGAGACTGAAGACATTTTGAAAATAGCATTTAGAACTCATGAGGGTAATTCTAAATTTTTGGTCATGCCTTTTGGCCTTACCAATGCACCTTCTACATTTCAAGGTTTGATGAATTCCAATTTCAAACCCTTCCTTAGAAAATTTGTGTTAGTATTTTTAGATGATATACTAATCTACAACAAGTCTTGGAAGGATCATGTTCAACATGTTGACAGGGTGCTCAAACTATTGGAGGAGAAACAATTATATGCAAAAAGCTCCAAATGTTTCTTTGGAATATAAGAGGTGGAATATCTGGGTCATATTGTATCTCATGGTGTTAAGGTAGACCCTAGAAAAATTAAAGCCATTAAGGAATGGAAAATCCCCACATCCATAAAGCATCTATGAGGATTTTTCGGGTTTACAGGGTATCATCGCAAGTTTTTAAGAATTATGTGAGAATAGAAGCACCTCTAACAACATTATTGAAGAGAGATGCATTTTTGTGACTCTAAAAGCAACAAAGGCCTTTAAACATATTAAAGAGGCAATGTGCCAAGCACTGGTCTTACGTATGCCGGACTTTGCAGAAACCTTTATTATGGAATGTGATGCTTTAGGAAATGGAATTGGTGCTATTTTAATGCAAGATGAAAGACCCATTGCTTTCGAAAGTCATCCAATCAAATGAAAGTATTTACACAAAGTTATTTATGAGAAGGAAATGTTGGCAATACTACATGCACTTAAGAAATGGCGACCCTACCTAATGGGAAGTGTTATGAAACCAGCTTCAAGAAAGATAGAAAAGATAGATCAACGCCTCAAAATTCAGCCTCTTCGAGGGGGAAACCTCCTTTACATTACATAAATGAACAATTCTTGGATGATTCAAATGAAAAAACCTCCTTTCTATATATAGGAGTCTAAGGAATCAAAATATAACTTAGTTGACCTAACAATAATAATATAAAGCCACAAAAATAATAATAGATGGATTCTATGGGGCACAGTAATAACAATATGGGGACAATAGGGGCACAACAATATTAATAAGGGGTACAACTACAATAGTAATGGGGTAATCACTAGTATTATAGGGACCCAACATGCCCATCTCCTTCAAAAAAGTGTTGTCCTCAATGCTTGAGTAGTTCTGGATGCTTCTGTATAAAATTCTCATCCTCCCATGTGGAATCTTCAGTAGATAAGTTCTTC